>JARQOD010001883.1:52643-88414 GCA_033576555.1 Oophaga sylvatica | reverse complement strand
CCTTGTTGAAGAGGTTTGTCGAGCCAGTGGTTCCTGCTGCTGTGCCTCCTGACCCTGTTTTGGTTGAGGGCAATCTGGAGTATGTGGTTGAGAAAATATTGGATTCTCGTTTTTCTAGACGAAGACTCCAGTATTTGGTTAAATGGAGAGGTTATGGTCAGGAAGATAATTCTTGGGTGTTTGCTTCGGACATCCATGCTAGGAGACTTATCCGTGCGTATCATAGAACTCATCCTGACCGACCTGGTTGCTCAAATGAGGGTTCGGTGACCCCTCCTCAAGGGGGGGGTACTGTTGTGAATGGGTTTGAGATGAGTTCTGAGCAGAGGCTCCCTCTGGTGGTTACAAGCGGTACTAGTGAGGATTGGGAATCAGGTGTTACTGATTGGTCTTATTTAAGGGAATCATTTTCCCATCAGGGTTGCCGGTGATCAATTGTTCTGGTCTGAATCCTTCTTTCCAGTTTCCCTTGTAGCCTGCTGTGTCGTGTCTGCATCTCCTGCTATCAGATAAGACAATTTCTTATTTTGTGTTTTTGCTATATTTTTGCATTTTGTCCTGCACTTCTGTGGGGGCCTTCTGGGTCCCCTCCGGGGCTTTTGCCCTCTCAGTTTAGTCCAGCCACTGTGTTTTGTACTTTTGCTTTTTGCAGTTTTTTCAGTGGCTGCTGTTTTTGTTACACCAGAGAACTAATTTAGGTGGTAGAGGTCGTGTGATCTCAGGTATTTTTTGAAATTAGTAAAGTTGGTGCTTTTCAGGGTTTTCTGGGATTGCAGTAAGTACCCTTCCTGTCCTTTTCTATTTAGATAGTTTGGGCCCCAGCGTTTGCTCATACTATTTTCTTTCTGTGTCAGTATTTCCTCTTGTCTAACCGCCATTACATGTTTGGGGGCTTTCTATTATCTTTGGGGTTCTGCTCCGGGCAGATAGCTTTCCTATTTCTATCTTTAGGTGTAGTTAGTTTCTCAGGCTGTGACGAGGCGTCTAGGACCAACGTAGGAACGCTCCACGCTGCCTCTAGTTGTGGTGGTTAGTCAGGGTACTGCAATCTCATAGATTCCAACTGCTCTGGTATATTTCCTTTTTTACCTGCACTCCTCAGCTACCGTAACATAACATCCAACATTGCAGCATTTGAGTCATGATGTGAGTTGGATTTGTCTAAGCTATGGAGTGACAAGGTTGACCATCAGTATCCTATAGCATAAGTAGGCTTTTGTGTTTGCATTTGTTTTCGACATGTGCATATCTGTAATAATATGTCACAATCACAATTATTTTGTTACAGATTTGTGACAAAGACTAATCATTTTATGGTTTTAAAGTTGACGTTTCAAATGTTTACAGCTTAGAAATCAGGGTGTAGCCTCATATCTATGTGTAGCACTAGACACTTTGACATGTCATGTTTTTTTCACCATGATTAGGTAGCTAGCAGTAATTTTTGCCGGACACACAGCAGGGGAACAGCAGGCGTTACTGAACCCCACAAACACATCAGCGATTGTTTTCATCTGTGCATCTAACACTTCGAGCAGCAACTGGCGGTGTTGAAGCCCAGGGTCAAGGAGGTATAGGCAGAGGCCTAGTATGAGATGTTTGAAGTTGAAGTTGTAGTTAGCAGCAGTAATTTTTGCCAGACACACAGCAGGGGAACAGCAGGCGTTACTGAACCCCACAAACACATCAGCGATTGTTTTCATCTGTGCATCTAACACTTCTGAGCAGCAACTGGCGGTGTTGAAGCCCAGGGTCAAGGAGGGTGTAGGCATAAAATATTGAGTTATTGCCTTGTTACGTGGCCATTGCAAATGTATGTACTTCAAACAAGAATAAATGAAGTTTTACTAGGACAATAAAATGATGAATTTCAATTCCAAGAATAGAAAAATATTTATACTTGAGAGTCCTCTGTGGTTGATACCGTTTAATGGCTAACTGAAAATATGGTAACAAATTCCAAGCTTTCGAGACTACTCAGGTCTCTTCATCAGGCTAGACTAAAACAAAAAATGAAGAATCACATATTTCTACACACAACAGGACACAGGAATAGGTAAGACAAGTGAGGGAGGGACAAGTGAGGGAGACCGGCCAAAAAATGAGAACAAGGATGAATTATCAGCGCCACACAATAAGAGAAAAAATAATGGATTTACCTGTGGCAAAACACTTTTGTATGCCCGGTCATAGCATGATGGATATGGAATTACTGGTATTAAAATATAACTTCAAATATGAGAAAGATACAAAGGTTTCAGAATATAAGCTCATCATGACCTTTGACACTGTTAGTGATGGAATGAATAGATCACACGGATTTATGTCATTCTATATCAATTAAGGAATCTGCGTCTCTGCCCTTCCAGGGGCATGAAAACACAAAACCAGACCCCAATCAGAGGGCAATAAAACTTTCTATCCTTATCTAGGAACTGTTCCAATATTTATGTTCATCCCTCTGTGATAATGACAGTTCTGCTACACGTCACTTACTTGTCTTACCTATTGCACTATTCCTGTGTCCTGTTGTGTATAGAAATATGTGATGCTTCATTTTTTGTTTTAGTCTTTGCCTGATGAAGAGACGTGAGTAGCCTCGAAAGCTTGCAATTTGTTACCATCTTTTCAGTTATCCATTAAAAGGTATCAACCACTGCGGACTCTCAAGTCTAAATATTTTTCTATCTACTGGCTAACACGGTACGAAGATACACGTTTCCTAACTTCAAGAATAAAAATAAAGACACTGCAAATATAAACGCATATATGCACATGCCAACAAGAAATGGAACAACACACCACCCAAAAAATTGGTTACAAAATATAGTGTTGTAAATTTAAGAATAAAAGTCCATTTTTGTATTTATGAATAATGCTTAAGGAACGCTATGTTAAACCATAACATAGTGAAGACAATGGATTTTGTAATAGTCACTCATCATCATCATCATTGCAATTTAGATGTGACAGTCACAGACATTTCAATTATTTAAGTTAATAAAATCGTTACTTTGTACAGCATGTATGACATGTCCAGCATGGACTCATCAATGTGATGACACAATAATGTACGATAAAAAATAACCATTTAAAAAAACATTATGCATTGTCACAATTTAAGTGTGTGCCTGCAAGTGTAGGTGAAACAAAGGCTACGGATAGCAAAGGTATATTCTATGTCTGTATCAGACAGTGGACAGCCTCTGATGGGTAATGGCGATGTTATACTGTACGTCAATAAAGTCTGCGGCTGCAATCATGCATTTTTTGCTTGTACAGTGTTGAAGAGGGTAAAAGCATGTCTGGTTGCGCAAGGCTTTATCCGTCAACACTACCTTCCTACTGTCACGTGTAGGGTAGGGTAGCATGTGTCAATTAGATGACTCTATAAAATGTGACGTTACGCAGCGTTATTGCGCCCTAGGGACGCCAAAAATACGACAGCAGTAATCATTTACTGTCTAATACTCCACCTATGACCAACAAAAAAAGACCGTTCCCTCTTTAACAATCTACAAGACTAACAAGCATAATGGTTGATGCTGACTTTATTGAGGTACAGTATTACATCGACATTGTCCATGAGTAACTATGCACTGTGATACCTATATACCATTATTAATTTATATCTGTTGTGGTTGTTTCAACAGCACTTGCAGGTATAACTACCTATTGTCAGTATGCATGATGCACTTTCTAGATGTAATAATTTATTATTGCACATTATTACCAGGTTTAGATGCTGGCCATTTCATATATGGTGTGTGAAGTTACAGTTGGCATCAGTATGTGTATTTTATAATGTCTGTCATAAATAAAACTCGTGATGATGATGATGAGGATTTTATGATTCGTACATCCATTGACTGCATTATCTTACAGGTACAGATAAAGTTCCTTAAAAAGCATTAATTGATAAGTATGAAATGTACTTTTATGCATTAATTTCAAAAAGTGAAGACTATGTTTAGTTTTTGTTACCATTTCTAATAGACATGTGCAGATATGCGCTGTGATGACAAATTATTATTTGTCCATATTTGTCATAAAAATTTATCATTCTAGGCCTGGAAAACTTCACAATTTCCTGTTTTAAGCATAACAATCAGGTGACGGCCTTCCCTATTTGGAGCATGTTCGACATGGGTTTTTCTGTGCATGTGTATGGAACAGGAGACTTCTTGCCGGACACACAGCAGGGGAACAGCTGGCGTTACTGAACCCCACTAACACTATAGCTTGTGTATTGGTCTGTGGACACGACACTTCTGAGCAGCAACTGGCAGTGTTGTAGCCCAGGGAGTAGAGTTCAGGTGGTAGAAAGATGAACATAACAGGAGACATGGATAACGTTGCGAACCAGTTATTTAATCTGAAAACGGACAGACAAATTCTGGCGAGATCCATGCCTTGTTCATTTTCAGAAAAGTAAGCCGGTCTACATTATCGGAGGATAGTCGCATGCGACGGTCTGTTAGTACACCACCTGCAGCACTAAAGACGCGCTCCGATAATACACTGGCAGCAGGGCAAGCCAGCACCTCCAATGCATACTGGCTAAGCTCTGGCCATGTATCCAGCTTAGAGACCCAAAACTTGAATGGGGAAGAGCCATCTGGGAGTACACTGAGAGGGAAAGACATGTAGTCTGTCACCATCTTACGAAAACGTTGCCTCCTGCTGACTGGAGCCGTCTCGGATGGTGTAGACATTTGTGGCGCTGCCACAAAACTTCGCCACATTTGGAACATACTGGTCTTGCCCTGTGCAGAGGCGCTGCTTGTGCTCCCTCTTGTTGCAGAGCTGTCTCCACTGCCTCGACGCACAGAGCTGCTTTGTAAAGCAGTAGCAGCAGCAGTGCTCTCGGCTGGAATGGAGAACATTATGGATTGCACCAGTGTGTCTTGGTACTCCCGCATTTTACGCTCCCGTTCAACGGTGTGATGAGGCTTTGTAAGTTGTCCCGGTAGCGAGGGTCTAGGAGGGTGTACACCCAATAATCAGACGTGGTGAGAATGTGGGCGATGCGGCGGTCGTTTCTCAGTCACTGCAGCATGAAATCAACCATGTGCTGCAGACTCCCAACTGGCCAAGAAACGCTGTCCCCTGCAAGAGGCGTCATCTCTGCCTGCTCTGCATCACCCCACCCTCGCTGTACATACTGACTAGAGCGTTGTGTACCTCCCTCTGGAGCGATGTCTTCCTCCTCCATTGACTCCTCCTCATCCTCCTCACAAAGTGAGCCCTGCCCAGCCCTTTGTGAGGAACCACGTTGCGCTGACTGTCCAGAAGGTGATGGAATTTGTGACTCCTCATCCTCCACCTCTTGCAAAACCTCATCCCTTAGTGCTTGCAGTGTTTTTTGAAGCAGGCAGATAAGGGGGACAGTCAGGCTGACTAGTGCATCATCTGCACTCGCCATCCGCGTTGACTCATCAAACGCACGCAAAACGTGGCAGATGTCCTTCATAGAGGCCCACTCAGTAGTGGTGAAGTGTGAACGGCGCAAATTTCGAGTTGATTGCGCCTGATGCAGCTGATACTCCATTACTGCTGGCTGCTGCTCACACAACCGCTCCAACATATGTAACGTGGAATTCCACCTGGTGGGTACGTCACATATGATGCGATGTTCAGGAAGGCGAAATCTGCGTTGCAGAGCTGCAATGCGCGATCTGGCCATGCTGGAACGTCGCAAGTGAGCGCACTCTAGGCGGACCTTGTGCAGCAGTGCATCAAGATCCGGATAGTCCCTCAAAAAACTCTGCACGACCAAGTTGAGCACATGTGCCAGACATGGTATGTGAGTGAGGTTGCCAAGGCCCAGAGCTGCCACCAGATTTCGGCCATTGTCACACACTACCAAGTCTGGCTGGAGATTCGCTGGCAAAAACCACACGTCACTCTCCTGCTTGATGGCATTCCAGAGCTCCTGCGCTGTGTGGCTTCGATTCCCCATGGAAATTAATTTCAGGACGGCCTGTTGACGTTTGGCCACGGCTGTGCTCATATCGGTCGCATCAGGTAAGCGTTCACGGGTCCATGTGGAGGTAGACCGTGACGGCTCCTGCAGCGATGATTCTGAGGAACTGGAGTAGGAGGAGGAGTCAATGTGGACAGACTTGATTCCTGCAATCCTTGGAGTTGCAGAACACGTACAGCGCCACTCGCAAGATCTGTACCCGGCTCCACAACATTGACCCAATGGGCAGTGAGGGAAAGGTATCGTCCCTGGCCATGGGTACTGGTCCACGCATCGGTGGTCAGGTGGACCTTGCTACTGACGGCGTTTAGTAGCGCATGTTTAATTTTTCCCTCAACATGCTTTTGCAGACCAGGGACGGCTTGCCTGCTGAAATAAAATCGGCTGGGCACATTGTATTGTGGGACTGCCAATGCCATTAAGTTACGGAAACTGTCAGTCTCCACCAGCCTGAATGACAGCATTTCAAGGGACAGGAGTTTTGCAATGCCAGCATTCAGAGCCTGTGCTCGTGGATGGTTTGCCGAGTATGGCCATCTTTTATCCCATGCCTGTGCTACCGATGGCTGTTTTGTGGCCTGGGAGTGTGAGGATGACAGGGAACTTGCATCTGTGGGTGGAATAACACTGGGTCTCTGGACAACAGTGACAGAGGTTCTTCCATGGCGATCCTGTGAGGAAGCCGAACCAGCTGTGTGTGAGCTGGAGGAAGAAGCTCCAACACGAGCTGTAGTTGTAGGTGCTGCTGTAGGTTGGCCTACATCTCCAGTGTGTCTTTGTAACTCAACCACGTGCTTTGACCGCACATGTTTCCACATATTTGTGGTATTAAGGTTACTGACACTTTTACCTCTTTTTACTTTTTGATTACACAGCTTGCATTTGACATAGCAAATATCATCTGCAAGTGTGTCAAAAAAGAACCACGCAGTGCAAGTCCTGGGAGCGCCCATTTTGGCTGTTGGAAGAGAACTGCTACGAACGGGTGCCAAACTGGAGGCTACAGGCAACCGAGTCTGCAGCCTACCTCTCCCTACTGTTTGGACCGTTGGGGCAATCTCTTCCTCAGAGCTGCTACCACCACCTTCCTGTTCCTCACGCCATGTTGGGTCTTGGACCTCATCATCTCCACTACCCTCTTCCAACACCTGCTGCTGTTGGGTGGTCTGGCCAGCACCATGCTCAACAGAAACTGGCACCTGAGTCTCATCATCATCAGATGCGTTCTGCGGTGTGCTGACCATCGGCACTGGCTCACCCGCCTCTTCAGATTCAGAGAGACACAGCTGTTGCGCATCACTGCATACTGCCTCTTCTTCACATTCCAGAATGCTGCTTGGCTGGGCCCCTGTTTGCAAGCCAACAGATTCTGAGAACAGAAGCAGAGACTCAGCTGGCTCCAGTTCAGAACTCTCTGACTGCCTGTGCAATTTGGCAGGCGGTGAAGAGACAGATGGTTGTTCAAAAGTGCTGTGGTCCTGAGAGGAGGTGGAAGCACTTGAAGTCGATGCATTGGCTGCCATCCAACCAACAACGGCTTCAATTTGTTCTTCCCGCAGCAGGGGGTACGCTGAGCTCCTACAAAAGTGCGCATAAAGGAACGCTCACGGGGAAAACTGGTGGATGCTGTGTCACTGGGTGCGGCAGCAGCCACAGAATCCCCACGTCCTCTCCCTGCTGAAACTCCACAGCCACGACCACGTGCCTTACTCCCTGCCTTCTTCATCTTGGTAGATTGATAAAGAAAGTCAGAAAAGTTATAAGGCCTAAGTGTGGTTATTCCTCAGAGACTGCAGTGAACACTGCAGACAACTGTTCAGTAGCTGTGAAAGGCCCCTTTGTGTACTTCTATAGTGTTTGCAACCAATGTATTGTATACGGATGGAAGCGCGTCACACTAATAGATTAGATTTTTTTCAAATATAATGGAGCAGCACTAATTAGAGAAAAATGTGAAGGATGAGGCAGTGACACACGCTCAGCAGACTACAACCAGCAGTGGTTGAAGAACTAACTGGAGCGTAAAATGCACTCAAAAAATGAAAAGCTCACACACTACAGTGAACACTGCAGACATCTGTTCAGTAGCTGTGAAAGGCCCTTTGTGTACTTCTATAGTGTTTGCAACCAATGTATTGTATACGGATGGAAGCGCGTCACACTAATAGATTAGATTTTTTTCAAATATAATGGAGCAGCACCAATTAGAGAAAAATGTGAAGGATGAGGCAGTGACACACGCTCAGCAGACTACAACCAGCAGTGGTTGAAGAACTAATTGGAGCGTGATCTGCACTCAAAAAATCAAAACCTCACAGACTGCAGTGAACACTGAAACACAACTGTTCACTATCTGTGAAAGGCTCCTTTCTGTACTTCTATAGTGTTTGAAACCAATGTATTGTATACGGATGGAAGCGCGTCACACTAATAGATTAGATTTTTTTCAAATATAATGGAGCAGCACCTATTAGAGAAAAATGTGAAGGATGAGGCAGTGACACACGCTCAGCAGACTACAACCAGCGTGGTTGAAGAACTAACTGGAGCGTAATCTGCACTCAAAAAATGAAAAGCTCACAGACTACAGTGAACACTGCAGACAACTGTTCAGTAGCTGTGAAAGGCCCCTTTGTGTACTTCTATAGTGTTTGCAACCAATGTATTGTATACGGATGGAAGCGCGTCACACTAATAGATTAGATTTTTTTCAAATATAATGGAGCAGCACCAATTAGAGAAAAATGTGAAGGATGAGGCAGTGACACACGCTCAGCAGACTACAACCAGCAGTGGTTGAAGAACTAACTGGAGCGTGATCTGCACTCAAAAAATCAAAACCTCACAGACTGCAGTGAACACTGAAACACAACTGTTCACTATCTGTGAAAGGCTCCTTTCTGTACTTCTATAGTGTTTGCAACCAATGTATTGTATACGGATGGAAGCGCGTCACACTAATAGATTAGATTTTTTTCAAATATAATGGAGCAGCACCTATTAGAGAAAAATGTGAAGGATGAGGCAGTGACACACGCTCAGCAGACTACAAACAGCAGTGGTTGAAGAACTAACTGGAGCGTGATCTGCACTCAAAAAATCAAAACCTCACAGACTGCAGTGAACACTGAAACACAACTGTTCACTATCTGTGAAAGTCTCCTTTCTGTACTTCTATAGTGTTTGCAACCAATGTATTGTATACGGATGGAAGCGCGTCACACTAATAGATTAGATTTTTTTCAAATATAATGGAGCAGCACCAATTAGAGAAAAATGTGAAGGATGAGGCAGTGACACACGCTCAGCAGACTACAACCAGCAGTGGTTGAAGAACTAACTGGAGCGTGATCTGCACTCAAAAAATCAAAACCTCACAGACTGCAGTGAACACTGAAACACAACTGTTCACTATCTGTGAAAGGCTCCTTTCTGTACTTCTATAGTGTTTGCAACCAATGTATTGTATACGGATGGAAGCGCGTCACACTAATAGATTAGATTTTTTTCAAATATAATGGAGCAGCACCTATTAGAGAAAAATGTGAAGGATGAGGCAGTGACACACGCTCAGCAGACTACAACCAGCAGTGGTTGAAGAACTAACTGGAGCGTAATCTGCACTCAAAAAATGAAAAGCTCACAGACTACAGTGAACACTGCAGACAACTGTTCAGTAGCTGTGAAAGGCCCCTTTGTGTACTTCTATAGTGTTTGCAACCAATGTATTGTATACGGATGGAAGCGCGTCACACTAATAGATTAGATTTTTTTCAAATATAATGGAGCAGCACCAATTAGAGAAAAATGTGAAGGATGAGGCAGTGACACACGCTCAGCAGACTACAACCAGCAGTGGTTGAAGAACTAACTGGAGCGTGATCTACACTCAAAAAATCAAAACCTCACAGACTGCAGTGAATACTGAAACACAACTGTTCACTATCTGTGAAAGGCTCCTTTCTGTACTTCTATAGTGTTTGCAACCAATGTATTGTATACGGATGGAAGCGGTCACACTAATAGATTCGATTTTTTTCAAATATAATGGAGCAGCACCAATTAGGAAAAATGTGAAGGATGAGGCAGTGACACACGCTCAGCAGACTACAACCAGCAGTGGTTGAAGAACTAACTGGAGCGTGATCTGCACTCAAAAAATCAAAACCTCACAGACTGCAGTGAACACTGAAACACAACTGTTCACTATCTGTGAAAGGCTCCTTTCTGTACTTCTATAGTGTTTGCAACCAATGTATTGTATACGGATGGAAGCGCGTCACACTAATAGATTAGATTTTTTTCAAATATAATGGAGCAGCACCAATTAGAGAAAAATGTGAAGGATGAGGCAGTGACACACGCTCAGCAGACTACAAACAGCAGTGGTTGAAGAACTAACTGGAGCGTGATCTGCACTCAAAAAATAAAACCTCACAGACTGCAGTGAACACTGAACAACAACTGTTCACTATCTGTGAAAGGCTCCCTTTCTGTACTTCTATAGTGTTTGCAACCAATGTATTGTATACGGATGGAAGCGCGTCACACTAATAGATTAGATTTTTTTCAAATATAATGGAGCAGCACCAATTAGAGAAAAATGTGAAGGATGAGGCAGTGACACACGCTCAGCAGACTACAACCAGCAGTGGTTGAAGAACTAACTGGAGCGTGATCTGCACTCAAAAAATCAAAACCTCACAGACTGCAGTGAACACTGAAACACAACTGTTCACTATCTGTGAAATGCTCCTTTCTGTACTTCTATAGTGTTTGCAACCAATGTATTGTATACGGATGGAAGCGCGTCACACTAATAGATTCGATTTTTTTCAAATATAATGGAGCAGCACCAATTAAGAAAAATGTGAAGGATGGGGCAGTGACACACGCTCAGCAGACTACAAACAGCAGTGGTTGAAGAACTAACTGGAGCTTGATCTGCACTCAAAAAATCAAAACCTCACAGACTGCAGTGAACACTGAAACACAACTGTTCACTATCTGTGAAAGGCTCCTTTCTGTACTTCTATAGTGTTTGCAACCAATGTATTGTATACGGATGGAAGCGCGTCACACTAATAGATTAGATTTTTTTCAAATATAATGGAGCAGCACCAATTAGAGAAAAATGTGAAGGATGAGGCAGTGACACACGCTCAGCATACTACAACCAGCAGTGGTTGAAGAACTAACTGGAGCTGATCTGCACTCAAAAAATCAAAACCTCACAGACTGCAGTGAACACTGAAACACAACTGTTCACTATCTGTGAAAGGCTCCTTTCTGTACTTCTATAGTGTTTGCAACCAATGTATTGTATACGGATGGAAGCGCGTCACACTAATAGATTAGATTTTTTTCAAATATAATGGAGCAGCACCAATTAGAGAAAAATGTGAAGGATGAGGCAGTGACACACGCTCAGCAACTACAACCAGCAGTGGTTGAAGAACTAACTGGAGCGTAATCTGCACTCAAAAAATGAAAACTCACAGACTACAGTGAACACTGCAGACAACTGTTCAGTAGCTGTGAAAGGCCCCTTTGTGTACTTCTATAGTGTTTGCAACCAATGTATTGTATACGGATGGAAGCGCGTCACACTAATAGATTAGATTTTTTTCAAATATAATGGAGCAGCACCAATTAGAGAAAAATGTGAAGGATGAGGCAGTGACACATGCTCAGCAGACTACAACCAGCAGTGGTTGAAGAACTAACTGGAGCGTGAATCTGCACTCAAAAAATCAAAACCTCACAGACTCAGTGAACACTGAACACAACTGTTCACTATATGTGAAAGGCCCTTTCTGTACTTCTATAGTGTTTGCAACCAATGTATTGTATACGGATGGAAGCGCGTCACACTAATAGATTAGATTTTTTTCAAATATAATGGAGCAGCACCAATTAGCGAAAAATGTGAAGGATGAGGCAGTGACACACTGCTCAGCAGACTACAACCAGCAGTGGTTGATGAACTAACTGGAGCGTGATCTGCACTCAAAAAATCAAAACCTCACAGACTGCAGTGAACACTGAAACACAACTGTTCACTATCTGTGAAAGGCTCCTTTCTGTACTTCTATAGTGTTTGCAACCAATGTATTGTATACGGATGGAAGCGCGTCACACTAATAGATTAGATTTTTTTCAAATATAATGGAGCAGCACCAATTAGGAAAAATGTGAAGGATGAGGCAGTGACACACGCTCAGCAGACTACAACCAGCAGTGGTTGAATGAACTAACTGGAGCGTGATCTGCACTCAAAAAATCAAAACCTCACAGACTGCAGTGAACACTGAAACACAACTGTTCACTATCTGTGAAAGGCTCCTTTCTGTACTTCTATAGTGTTTGCAACCAATGTATTGTATACGGATGGAAGCGCGTCACACTAATAGATTAGATTTTTTTCAAATATATTGGAGCAGCACCAATTAGAGAAAAATGTGAAGGATGAGGCAGTGACACACGCTCAGCAGACTACAACCAGCAGTGGTTGAAGAACTAACTGGAGCGTGATCTGCACTCAAAAAATCAAAACCTCACAGACTGCAGTGAACACTGAAACACAACTGTTCACTATCTGTGAAAGGCTCCTTTCTGTACTTCTATAGTGTTTGCAACCAATGTATTGTATACGGATGGAAGCGTGTCACACTAATAGATTAGATTTTTTTCAAATATAATGGAGCAGCACCAATTAGAGAAAAATGTGAAGGATGAGGCAGTGACACACGCTCAGCAGACTACAACCAGCAGTGGTTGAAGAACTAACTGGAGCGTGATCTGCACTCAAAAAATCAAAACCTCACAGACTGCAGTGAACACTGAAACACAACTGTTCACTATCTGTGAAAGGCTCCTTTCTGTACTTCTATAGTGTTTGCAACCAATGTATTGTATACGGATGGAAGCGCGTCACACTAATAGATTAGATTTTTTTCAAATGTAATGGAGCTGCACCAATTCCACAAAATAAAATAAAAAAAAGAGTCAGTGAGTGACACGTGCAGATGCCTACAAACAGCGGTGGATGCAGAGCAAACTGCAGCGTCACCTACACTCTCACACACACCTTGCACAGAGCTGTTAAAACAACACTGGCAAAAGGAAGCTTTACACAGCGGTTTGTAAACTAGCCTGCCTAAAGCACAGTACACAAAATCGCAATGTCTAACTGTCCCTCAAAGTCAGCAGAACAGCGTTCTGTCCCTAACTGAGTTCACAGCACAGTGACGCTAAAATGGCGGCGGCGCCTTTTATAGTGCATTCTGACATCATTTCAGCAGCCAATCACAGCCATGCCATTAGTTAAGATGACCGCAGCATTACAGGATGTGCCCACACTTCATAAGATTCCTCATTGGCTGACTAAAATCACATTGCCTCTCAAAGAATTATGGGAACTTCCGATTCCGGTATACGATATTGGAAAATATCGGAACTAAGTATCGGAATTCCGATACAGCGAATATCGGCCATACCTGATACTTGCGGTATCGGAATGCTCAACACTACTGGGCAATAAAAATGAAAAAAGCATATACAAAATGGGAGGAATAGGGCTAAGAAACAGCACATGTGAAAAAGACTTGGGTATACTAATTGATCACAGACTTAAAATGAGTCAACAGTGAGATGCAGCAGCAAAAAAGGCAAATGCAATTCTAGGATGTATCAACAGAAGCATACAGTCTAGTTCACGTGAGGTCATTATTGCCCTCTACTCCTCTTTGGTCAGACCTCATCTGGAATACTGTGTCCAGTTTTGGGCACCACATTTTAAAAAAGACATCAACAAACTGGAGCAAGTTCAGAGAAGAGCCACCAGAATGGTGACCCGTCTGCAAACCATGTCCTATGAGGAACGGTTGCAGGATTTGGGAATGTTTAGCTTGCAAAAAAGAAGACTGAGAGGAGACTTAATAGCTGTCTACAAATATCTCAAGGGCTGTCACATTGTAGGAGGATCATCTTTATTCTCATTTGCACAAGGAAAGACTAGAAGCAATGGGATGAAACTGAATGGGAGGAGACACAGATTAGATATTAGAAAAAACTTTTTGACAGGGTGATCAATGAGTGGAACAGGCTGCCACGAGAGGTGGTGAGCTCTCCTTCAATGGAAGTCTTCAAACAGAGGCTGGACAGACATCTGTCTGGGATGATTTAGAGAATACTGCTTTGAGCAGGGGGTTGGACCAGAAGGCCCAGGAGGTCCATTCCAACTCTACCATTCTATGATTCTATGATTCTAAGTGCACCATTTTGGAGAAGTGGTCGGTTATCACCTAGATGATGGTGCAGCCCCGAGACTTGGGTAAGCCCACCACAAAATCCATCCCAACCATCTCCCAGGGCCTGTCTGCCACCAGTAAAGGGAAAAGTAACCCATCTGGCCGTTGTCGAGGGGACTTATTCTTGGCTCAGGAGACGCACGCCTGAACGTATTCCCTGACGTCACGGACCATATGTGGCCACCAATATGTCCTCGCCAGCAACTCAGATGTCCTCTTTGCTCCAAAATGTCCACCCACCCTGAACGAGTGTGCCCAAGAGAGTACTCCAGTCGCAAATTGATGCGCACAAAAGTCTTGCCCGGAGGCACAGACTCAAGCGAAACCGGGGCCACAGTTCTTAGGCTCTCTGTGGGGACAATCAGCCGAGGCTACTCCTCCACCTCCTCAGAGGACACCACGGAGCGAGACAGAGCATCGGCGCGAATGTTCTTCTCCCCAGAGAGAAAATGGAGGGTAAAATGGAACAGAGAGAAGAACAGGGACCATCTGGCCTGACGGGAATTTAGCCGCTGGGTGGTCTGTAAATAGACCAAATTTTTGTGGTTAGTGAACACTTGAAAGAGAAAGCGAGCCCCCTCCAGGAGATGTCTCCACTCGGAAAAGGCCAACTTCATGGCTAGCAACTCCCTATCCCCAATGGAATAATTCCTCTCCGCTGGTGTGAAGGTCTTGGAGAAGAAGAAGCAAGGATGTTTACGACCTTGAGCATCCTTTTGAAAAAGGACTGCTCCAGCACCAACGGACGAGGCATCTACCTTCAATTTAAAAGGTTTGTCAACCTCGGGATGATGTAGGATAGGAGCGCTAGCAAAATGGGACTTGATTGAAGTAAAGGCCTTGGAGACCTCCCTGACCACAATTTGGATTGACTCCCTTCTTGGTGAGGGCTACAAAGGGAGCAACCAAAGTAGAGAAGTGGGGAATGAATTGGCGATAGTAATTAATGAACCCCATAAAGCGCTGCACCGCTTTAAGAGAGTGGGGTTCTTGCCAATCCATTACAGCCTGTAGTTTGGCAGGATCCATAGCCAATCCCTGAGTGGAGTTGATATAGCCCAGGAATAGCAGAGACTCCTGCTCAAACACACACTTCTCTACCTTCGCATATAAGGAATTTGCCCGCAAGAGGTCTAAAGGGTATGCCACACTGAACAATATCGCTAACGGGATCGCTAAAAAACGTCACTATTTAGAGATCCCGTTAGCGATGTTGTTCAGTGCGGCAGCTTCCAGCGACGAGCTTCCTGCTGTGATCTCGCTCGTCGCTGGAATCGCTCCGGACCCTATTTTCTCGTCGGCGCTCCCGCTGGGTAAGTATCTAATCGCTGTGTGGCACCTTTTCTTAGCGATTTAGCGGTACTTTTGTACCGCTAAAGTCGTTAAGAAGATCGCTAATGGCGATAGCGTCGTTAACTATATCGCTAAATGTGGCCGCATTTAGCGATATAGAAACAATCCCGCTAGCGATCGCATTAGTATGCGTCGTTATTGTGATCGCTAGCGGGATTGTTTAGTGTGGCAGTACCTTAAGACCATGCAAACATCTCTCCTGTGGGTGTCCATATCTGGAGAAAAGATGAGGATATCATCCAGATAGACTACCACAGAGGTGGCAAGCATGTCCTGGAAGATGTCATTTACGAAATCTTGGAAGACGGCTGGAGCATTACAGAGCCCGAAGGGCATCACAAGATATTCGTAATGTCCATCTCTGGTATTGAACGCCGTCTTCCATTCGTCCCCTCACGGATGCGGATCAGGTTATAGGCACACGAAGATCCAGCTTAGTAAATACCCTTGCTCCACGGAGCCTATCAAAGAGCTCAGATATTAGGGGCAAAGGATATTTGTTCTTAATGGTAATGGTGTTAAGACCCCCATAGTCTATACACGGTCGTAATTCTCCATTCTTCTTCTGCACAAAGAAAAATCCTGCCCCTGCTGGTGACACTGACTTCCTAATAAACCCTCTTGCCAGATTTTCCTGGATGTATTGCGACATGGCCTCCGTCTCAGGAAGAGAGAGAGGATATACTCTTCCCTGAAGGGGCTCTGTTCTAGGCAAGAGGTCTATAGGACAGTCATAGGGGAGATGAGGCGGAAGAGTCTCCGCTGCCTTTTTGGAGAATACGTCCGCGTATGACCGATAAACCTTGGGGAGAGAAGCAAGGTCTATGGGTATCTCCGTGGTGGAAACCTGAAAGTCCTCTCTGAGACATCTGTCTCTGCAATGATCACCCCAACCCAGTATTCTCCCAGAGGACCATTCAATATGGGGAGAGTGGTGGCAAAGCTAGGGTAATCCCAACAAAACCTCATCTATTCCCTCAGAAAGAACAAAAAGGGATATATTCTCCTGATGAGAAGGGGACATACACAGAGGTAGAGAGGCAGTCTGGTGGGTGATTTTTGAGGGCAGAATTGCTCCATTCAATACTCTCACCGATATTCGCTCGGCGAGCGTCACCAGTAGTATGGAATGGCGAGAGGCAAAGGAGGAGGACATGAAATTCCCCTCTGTCCCAGAGTCCACACAAAGCTTGGCAGGAAGAGTGGATGAACCTAGATAGATTAACCCTTTAAGGAGCACTTTCGGAGCAAAATCCCTCGCGTCTAATGACCCTGCATCCATGGTCACGGAACATGACCGTTTACTCATTCGCTGGGGACATCGGTTGGCATAATGTCCTGGCTGCTGACACACTCTACAGACCACGGATACTCGAGTGGTCCGAGACTTAGATCCCACTCGAGTAGTCTCCACGGTTTCTGGGGAGTCGGACGCCTGAACGGGAAATTCAAGAGGTTTGGCAAAGGTGGGTGCCAGCCGAAACCTCTGCCTACGCTGGGTCCGCTCTAAACTCTGCTGGTGAAAACGGAGGTCGATGCGGGTAGATATAGAAATTAGTTTCTCCAGTGTGGCAGGAATCTCCCTGGTAGCCAAAGCGTCCTTTACATGGTCTGCCAGTTCTCTCCAGAACACTGGATTAAGATCTTTATCTGGCCACTCTAATTCAGAGGCCAAAGTCCGAAATTGGACTGAGAACTGGCTGACCATCGACAAGCCCTGTGACATTGCCAGCAGTTGGAGTGCTGTATCGTGCGTGACCTGAGGTCCTAAAAAGACCTTTTTGAAAGCCTCCAAAAACCGAGGAGCACTCCGCACCACACGATCGTCGCGCTCCCACAGCGGCATTGCCCACTCCAATGCTCTGCCCGACAGAAGAGACACAATAAAAGCCACTTGTGCCCGTTCCATGGGGAAACGTGTTGCCAGAAGCTCAAGCTGTATAGAGCACTGACTCACGAATCCCCGACAATGTTTACTGTCACCCGTAAACTTGTCTGGAAGTGGGAGGTGGGATAATGTCGGAGCAGAGGTAGCGGTGGACAAACTGGCTGCAGCTACGCTAGCAGCCTGAACAGCAACTGCGGTAACATCCACAGCTGAGGTTGTGCGCTCAAGGACCGCCAACCTACCCTCCAGCTGCTGGATGTACTGCTGTAGACGCTGGTCGTCCGCCATTTTACTAGCCAGACCCTGGCGCTAGTATTATGTTAGGGTCTGCGGAACGCACCTAATAGAATAGTAGAGAGGTGCGTTTGCAGCCCGGGGTCCATTGTGCAGGCGAAGCCCGCTCCTAGTAAGATGGCGAAAGTAGCAAACTCTGTTATCCCGCAGAGTCGCTAAAATAAACGCCATAGCGCGCTGTGGCATTTAGTGCAAACTCTGTTAATTCCCAGAGCCACTAATGGGAATGCCACAGCACTATATGGCGATAAGTGCGAACTCACTTAGCTTCAGTGAGCCGCAAAGTAAAACACTAGGGCGCTGAACCAGCGTTATAAAGCGAACCCTGTTGCGTCACAGAGCCGCTGAGAAAAAGACTGTGTCCTGTTAGACTCACAGGGATACACAGATAACTGCTGTGCGGATAGCAGTCCGTGATCATGCAGACTGCAACGCAATCAAGCAATCTCCTCACCGGAGAAGCCGGTATTCTAGGAGCTTATTTCAGCCGAACCCTAACCACATGCGTACATGATCACACTGGCGCAAAGCACATAATGCAATTGATACTAGCGCATGGCGGCCCAGCCATGCCACCCTTTTATAGTAACAGCTACAGGACCTGTCAGAAAAAGGACCAATGAGAAACTGTTCCAAAACACATGTCGTTTCAGGACCTTCCTGGCGGACCAATAGGAGCTGCTACAGTACCTGAACATATGACCCCTGATCTCCAATGAGAGATCTTACCCTGGGCATGCTCAGATGGAGAAAGCAGGGACTTAGTTCCCGAACTGCCTGCTGCAGCACTGGGTATAATAGAGGAACCAGGAAAGACCGCAACAAGCCTCTGCACAGTGTTAACCTGGGCGAGACGCTGTGACTGACGTCTTTGCTGAGCAGGCTCTAATGTGGCCACAGATGGATGGGGGACTGCAGCAGGACTGGTTCGAGACTCCCCTTGTGCAGCAGCAAGATCTCGAACCCTAACAGACATAAAGATAAGGTGTGGAATGTATCGAGAGGAGCTACTTTTGAAAAACGGGTGGATTTAACCCCAAAACGAATATCCTTTGTCTCTACCTATGGTCTCGCTAGTAGACAGATTGGCAATATTGTGAGGCGTCATTGGGGTTTACTACACAGGGGTCTGCCGAATGTACCTGACTTTGTCCCTTTCCCAATTTTTTCATTTAGGAGGGGTAAAAATTTGAAGGACAGTTTGGTAAAATCAGATGTGGGCTCATTTAAAGGTTCTGTTCAGACTACTTTGTGTCCCCCTAGATGTAGGATTTTTCCCTGTTAAGGCTGTGCATGCTGCAGCAATATGCTCAAAGGTGATTGTTTTTCTCATCCTCATACTGGTAAGATGTTTTATATCAAAAAATAGGTATACATGTACCTCTAGTTTTGTTGTTTATATATTTATATGCCCATGTGGCCTTATGTATGCGGGTTAGATTACAATAGAAGTCAAATCTAGAGTAAGTAAGCATAAGAGCACGATAAGAACAAAGTTACTAGATTTACCTGTATCGAAACACTTTAGTGAGCAAAGACAATCTGTAAATCAGCTTAGATTTAGGGTGATTGATGACACGCCAATACAGAGGAGGGGATGCGATAGATTAAAAATTCTTAAAAGAAAAGAGATGAAATGGATTTCTACTCTTGATACAATATACCTTAGAGGGTTAAATCTGGACTATAATTTACAAGTCTGTGTATCTTGATCTGTCTCCCTTCTTTCTAGGGGTGTTGTCTGATGTATATAATGTGTTGTGTTTTTCTCTTTCCTATTTTTCTTTTTTTGATATTTTTAATAGATTTTTCCACTGATCATGAGGAATGAGGAGTGGATATGTTGAATTGGAACTACACAGGACGATAAATTGCCAGGATTAGCCCCTTGTTTTTTCACCCCTCTCTTTCCATTAAATCATCTGGGATTATGGGGTTTCAATTGAATTTCATCTTAATATGTCCTCCGCAATTTATATTAATTTTTTTTCATAGGTTTTTTTCATAAGTTTTTTTGTTTTTGGTTGCTGTATCAACTAATCTTATATCTGAGCAATAAAGAAAGGGAGTGTATTAGTATTACGCTATAGAAACATGACAGCTCCTGTGTGCTCGGTGCTCTTATAATGGGGACTGGGCATGTTATAATACCATTAAAACAATCTGTCTTTTATGCTTGGTTACTGTGTGGAGAAGCGGTCATGTGGTTGGATCAGATGACCGCTCTTTTGTGCCGACACTTAGCATAATGTTTGTGTGGATACCATGGAAACAACTTTTGTCTCTCCCACTTGGTTACTGTGCAGGGAGGCGGTCATGTGGTCTGACCAGGTGACCGCTCTCTTTTGTCAGCACTGAGTGGAGCATGCATGGTATATGCAGGAAATGAGATAGTAAGGAACACATGGTATCTCCTATTAGTTTCTATTCAGTATTTGGTGATCTGAGCACAAAACTATGCAGAACTGATGGATGCAGGTGTTTGCAGTGTGAGTATCTAATCAAATTCATTGTCTTTATGGTTAGAACTGTGTCGTGGTGTGTGATTTGACATGAGATCTGACAGTTGTGGTGTCACTGGCGAAGTGTTTGGAAATTGGCTAAAGCTATAAACAAACGTACTATGGGACTATGATTGGATTATGGTCTCTATTTCAATAGAATGGATCGGGACATTTGATTGGATGTTGAAAACATTTTTATATATTATGTATGTCTCTTATCTGTATTTATATGTTACTTTGTATATATTGTTGATTTTAAAAGATAAATGCAAGTCTATGAGATTTGTAGTATTTTGTATGTATATTATTCTAGATGATATCAATGGGCGGTACTCTGTGAGTGATTGGTGAGCTTGTGCTATCTGTGTTTAAGGGTTAACTATATTGCATGTAAATCTTGAGGTGTAGCTATATTCACAAGGGGTTAATTAAGGGTGGGGGTTCATAATTAAGGGTTTATAAGGGCCAGCTGGTTGGGGCTCAAGTCTTTTTGGAAGTGCATTTGAGAAGCAGGGTGGTTTGCTGTTGAAGGAGAAAAAAAAATCTCTCTAAATCTTCTGCTTCAGCGAGTGTAACCGGTGCGAACGGTGGTAAGTGTGACTTGTGATTCAGGGAGTTGATAAGGGAGGAATTACTGAATTGCTGTTATATTTTATTAATAATTTTTACTTATCTTTGCTGTCTGGTGAAATCCCCATTAGAAATGTGCCACATGTATACAGTCCTTGAACAGCCGGTCGATGGTGCATACTGCTGGGCGAGATGAGAGCACGTTGTGCATTTAGAAGCCCAAATACTGGATCTAAATGTGCAGCTGGCAACACTGAGATCCATAGACAATATGGAAAGGAGTCTTCTGCTCACTGAGCAGACGCTCAATGGGATAGATGAGGGGGGATGCTAGGATGGAGCTTCAGGACACTGAATCAGCAAGCTGGGTGACATTTAGAAGGCAGGGTAGAGGGAAGAGTGCCAGGAGGCTAGTCCTGATCTGGCAAACCCCAATAAGTTTTCAAAGTTGGCAGTTGAGGGGGTGTCAATACTGGAGTAGCACTGCTGCAGCCAGGCACCTCCTCTGAAAGCCGTAGGAGTGTCTGCTCCAGTAAGGGGGGAATTAGGAGAGCAGGGCAGGCCAGACAGGTGATGGTAGTGGGGGACTCAATTATTAGGGGAACAGATAGGGCAATCTGTCACAAAGACAGAGATCGTCGAACAGTGTGCTGCCTACCTGGCACTCGAGTCCGACACATCGCTGATCGGGTTGACAGATTACTGGGAGGGGCTGGTGAGGACCCAGCGGTCATGGTGCACATTGGCACAAATGACAAAGTTAGAGGTAGATGGATGTTACTTAAGGATGATTTCAGGGAAGTAGGCTGCAAGCTTAAAGCAAGGACCTCCAACGTGGTATTTTCTGAAATACTGCCTGTACCACGTGCCACACCAGAGAGGCAACGGGAGATTAGGGAGGTTAATAAGTGGCTCAAGAATTGGTGTAGGAAGGGGGGGTTTGGGTTCCTGGAGAACTGGGCCGACTTCTCAGTTGGCTACAGGTTCTATGCTAGGGACAGTGTTATGTTTTGGTAGCTGAGGAGAGCAGGCAAATAACGGCAATACACCAGAGAGGTTGGAATCTACTGGATTGCAGTACCCTGACTAACCACACACAACTAAAGGCAGCCGTGGAGCGTTCCTACGTTGGTCCTAGACGCCTCGTCACAGTCTGAGAGGTTAACTACACCTAAAGATAGAAAGAGGAAAGCTATCTGCCCCGGAGCAGATCCCCAAAGAACATAGGAAGCCCCCAAACATGTAATGACGGTTAGACAAGAGGAAATACAGACACAGACAGAAAATAGTATGAGCAAACGCTGGGGCCCAAACTGACTTAGACAGAAAAGGATAGGAAGGATACTTACTGCAATCCAAAAAAAAAACCCTAAAAAAAGCCAACGCTACTAATTGCAAAAACACCTGAGACCACACGACCTCTACCACCTAAATTAGTTCTCTGGTGTAACAAAACTAATCCGCAGCCACAGAAAAAAAAAACTGGAAAAGGCAAATGAACAAACACCAATGGCTCCAGAGGAACCGAGAGGAGACCAAGCCCCCCGGGGAGGGGAACCTGGCCAACCTCACAGAAATGCAGAGAAATTTACAAATGGCAAGCACAAAAACAAAAAAAAGAAATATCTTATCTGAGAGCAGGAGAAGAGGCAAGACTCAGCAAGCTTCCAAGTGAACCAGGAAACAACGTTGAGACAAGAACAATTGATCACCGGCAACCATGATGGGGGGAACCTCCCTTATATCCAGGCAGTCTGTGATCCCTGATTGCCAATCCTCATTGAATGGTTCAGTACTGTTTGCAACCACCAGAGGGAGCTTCTGCTCAGAATTCATTTCTAAAACATTCATAACAGGACAGGCTGCACCTCAATGGAGCTGTGCTGGGGGAGAAAATGGCTAGAAGGTTGGAGGAGTCTTTAAACTAGGGACTGGGGGGAGGGTATTCATTTTATAGGAGGGAAAGACAGTGCAGATAGAGTCCTGGGCACAAATAATGAAATTGGGGTGGGGTTAGAACAGTTAATAATTTAAGAAAGAATAGAGATACAGAGAGACACATAAAGTACATGTATACTAATGTCAGAAGCCTCACTAACAAAATTGAGGATTTAGAATTAATTTTGTTGGAACATAATTATGACATGGTGGGGATATCTGAGACATGGCTGGAAGAGAGCCACGATTGGGCTGTTAACTTACAGGGCTATAGTCTGTTTAGAAATGATCGCAAAAATAAGCAAGGTGGGGGTGTGTGTTTATATGTAAAATCATCCTTAACCACTCTGTGCCATCGGACGTACTATCCCGTCCATAAAACCCATGCCAATCTGCCCATGGATGGGATAGTACGTCCAAGTCGATCAGCAGCTGATCGCCACCGGGGGTCAGCTGATTATCACAGATGACACCCGGCACTATGTGCCAGGAGCGGTCACGGACTGCTTCCAGCACATTAACCCCTGGCACTCCATGATCAAACATGGTGTACCGGGGGCACAGGGGAGCATCGCGCAGGGAGGGGGCTCCCTGCATGCTCCCCTGAGGCCCTCAGAACAGCACGATGTGACTGCGCTGTTCTGAAGGCCTCTTCCCTGCAGGACCCCGGATTCAAGATGGCCGCTGGGTCCTGCAGGGAGGAGGCTTCCTCAGTGCCTGCTGAGAGCAGGCACTGAGAAGCCTGCAGCAGTGCCAGAATGATCGCTGATGTGACAGAGTGCTGTGCACACTGTCATACCAGCGATCTGATAAAATACAGTGATGTCCCACCATGGGACAAAGTGAAAAAGTTAAAAAAAAATCAAAATCACAAGTGTAAAAAAAAATTTCAAAATAAAGGAAAAAAAAATATTCCCCAATAAATTCATTTCTTCCTGTAAATAAAAAAAACAAAACAATAAAAGTACACATTTGGTATCGCCGCGTCCGTAACAACCCCCCTATAAAACTATCCCACTAGTTAACCCCTTTAGTGAACGCCTTCAAAAAAAAACAAAGCAAAAAATCAATGCTTTATCATCATACGCTGAACAAAAAGTGGAATAACACGCGATCAAAAAGACAGATCTAAATAAACATGGTACCGCTGATAACGTCATCTTGTCCCGCAAAAAACGAACTGCCACAAAGCATCATCAGCGAAAAAATATAAAAGTTATAGCTCGCAGAATAAGCGATGCAAAAATAATTATTTTTTATATAAAATTGTTTTTATAAAAGCGCCAAAACCTAAAAAAAAATGATATAAATGAGGTTTTGCCGTAATCGTACTGACCTGAAGAATAAAACTGCTTTATCAATTTTACCACACGCGGAACGATATAAACGCCCCCCCAAAAGAAATTCAGGAATTGCTGATTTTTGTTCATTCTAACCTCCCAAAAATCGAAATTGAAAAAGGATCAAAAAATGTCTCGTGCCCAAAAATGGTACCAATAAAAACGTCAACTCGTACTGCAAAAAATATGACCTCACATGACTCTGTGGGCCAAAACATGCAAAAATTACAGCTCTCAAAATGTGGTGATGCAAAAACTATTTTTTGCAATAAAAAACATCTTTTAGCGTGACAGCTGCCCATCATAAAAACCCGCTATAAATAGTAATAGTAATTCAAACCCCCTTTATCACCCACTAGTTAGGGAAAAATAATAAAATTAAAAAAATATATTTATAACCCTAGGGTTAGGGTTGTGCCTAAAGTTAGGGTTAGGGTTGCGCCTAAAGTTAGGATTAGGGTTAGGATTAGGGGTGTGTTAGGGTTAGGTTTGTGGTTAGGGTTATGGTTATGGTTGGGACAAGGGTTAGGGGTGTGTTGGGGTTAGGGTTGGAGTTAGAATTGGGGGGTTTCCGCTGTTTAGGCACATCAGGGTCTCTCCAAATGTGACATGGCGTCTGATCTCAATTCCAGTCAATTCTGCGTTGAAAAAGTCTAACGGTGCTCCTTCACTGAGCTCTGCCATGCGCCCAAACAGTAGTTTACCCCCACATATGGGGTATCAGCGTACTCAGGACAAATTGCACAATAACTCTTGGGGTTCAATTGGGAAAATAAAAAATTGGGGGCGAAAATATCATTTTTGTAAAAAAAAATGATTTTTTTGTTTGTAAGGACTGTACGTTATAAACTTCTGTGAAGCACTTGGGGGTTCATAGCGCTCACCACACATCTAGATAAGTTCCTTGTGGGGTCTATTTTCCGAAATGGGGTCACTTGTGGGAGGTTTCCACTGTTTAGGCACATCAGGGGCTCTCCAAATGCGACATGACGCCCGCAGACCATTCCATCAAAGTCTGCAATCCAAAACGTCACTACTTTCCTTCCGAGTCCCGACGTGTGCCCATACAGTAGTTTTCTCCCACATATTGGAGATCAGCGTACTCAGGACAAATTTGACAACAACTTTTGGGGTCCAGTTTCTCCTGTTAACCTTGGGAAAATAAAAAGTTGGGGACTAAAAGATCATGTTTGTGGAAAAAATATGATTTTTTTATCCTCATGCTCGGGCGTTATAAACTTTAGTGAAACACCTGGGGGTTCAAAGTTCTCACCACACATCTAGATAAGTTCCTTGAGGAGTCTAATTTCCAAAATGGTGTCATTTGTTGGGGGTTTCCACTGTTTAGGCAGATCAGGAGCTCTCGAAACACGACATGGCGTCCAGCCAATTCTGCATTGAAAAAGTCAAACGGCGCTCCTTTCCTTCCAAGCTCTGCCATGCACCCAAACATTGGTTTACCCCCACATATGGGGTATCAGCGTACTCAGGACAAATTGCACAATAACTTTTGGAGTCTTGTTACCCTTGGGAAAATAAAAATTGGGGTGAAAAGATCATTTTTTTTGGAAAAAATATGATTTTTTAATTTTACGGCTCTACGTTATAAACTTGTGTGAAGCACTTGGGGGTTCAAATTGCTCACCACAGACCTAGACAAGTTCCTTAGGGGGTCTAGTTTCCAAAATGGGGTCACTTGTGGGGGGGATATCAGCGTACTCAGGACAAATTGAACAACAACTTTTGTGGTCCAATTTCTCCTGTTACCCTTGGGAAAATAAAAAAATTGGTGACTAATATATAATTTTTGTGGGAAAAAATAGGATTTTTTTATTTTCATGCCCGTGCATTATAAATTTGTGTGAAGCACTTGGGGGTTCAAAGTGCTCACCACTGATCTAGATAAGTTCCTTAGGGGGTCTAGTTTCCAAAATGGGGTCAATTGTGGGGGGTTTCCACTGTATAGGCTCATCTGGGGCACTGCAAACGGAACATGATCCCCATCAACGTCTGCATTCCAAAATGTTATTCCTTTAAAAGCCCTGCCGTGCGCCCAAACAGTCCCCCCCACATATGGGGTATCAGCGTACTCAGGACAAATTGGATAACTTTTGGGGTCCAATTTCCTTGGGAAAAATCAAAAATTTGGGACTAAAAAATCATTTTTGTGGAAAATTGTTTGTTTTTTTCACACTCAGGCATTATAAACTTTTCTGAAACACTTGGGGGTTCAAAATGCTCACAACAGATCTATCTAAGTTCCATAGGGGGTCTAGTTTCCAAAATGTTGTCACTTGTGGGGGGTTTCCACTGTTTAGGCGCATCAGAGGCTCTCCAAACGCGACATGGCTTCCATTCTCAATTCCAGCCAATTTTGATTTGAAAAAGTCAAATGTCGCTCCTTCCCTTACGAGCTCTGCCGTGTGCCAAAACAGTGGTTTTCCCCAACATATGGGGTATTGGCGTACTCAAGAGAAATTGCACAACCACTTTTTCTGTCCATTTTCTCCTTTTACTCTTGTGAAAATAAAAAAAAATTGTTAAAGATTATTTTTGTGACTAAAAAGTTAAATATTAATTTTTTCCTTCCATGTTGCTTCAGCTCTTGTGAAGCACCTGAAGGGTTAATAAACTTCTTGAATGTGGTTTTGAGTACCTTGAGGGTGCAGTTTAAGAATGGTGTCACTTTTGGGTATTTTCTGCCATATAGACCCCTCAAAGTGACTTCAAATGTGAGGTGGTCCCTAAAAAAATGGCTCTGTAAATTTTGTTGTAAAAATGAGAAATCGCTGGTCAACTTTTAACCCTTATAATTTCCTAACAAAAAAAAAATTTGGTTTTAAAATTGTCTTGATGTAAAGTAGACATGTGGTAAATGTTATTTCTTAACTATTTTATGTGACATATTTCTGTTTTAAGAGAATAAAAATTCAAAGTATGAAAATTGCAATATGCCATATTTGCATTTTTTTCAAAAATAAACGCAAGTTATATCGAAGAAATTTTACCAATAACGTGAAGTACAATATGTCACGAGAAAACAATCTCAGAATCGCCAAGATCCGTTGAAGCGTTTCAGAGTTATAACCTCATAAAGAGACAGTGGTCAGAATTCTAAAAATTGGCCCGGTCATTAACGTGCAAACCACCCTTGGGGTGAAGGGGTTAAAACCCATCCTGCGTGATATCTGTGAGTCTAATGAAGATGTAGAGTCCCTGTGGGTGGAGGCAAGGGGAGGGGGGAAAAATTAATAAATTACTGATAGGGGTTTGCTATAAGTCCCCTAAAATAATGGAAGCAACGGAGAATATCCTCGTAAAGCAACTAGATGAAGCAGCGACTAAAGGAGAAGTCATTATTATGGGGGACTTCAACTACCCTGAAATACATTGGGGAACAAAAACCTACAGTACCAGCAAAGGTAATAGGTTTTTGACAACTATGAGAGACAATTACCTTTCACAACTAGTTCAGGACCCAACAAGAGGGGGGGCACTGCTAGACCTAATATTAACCAACAGGACAGACCGCATATCAAATATAAGGGTTGGGGGGTCACTTGGGTAATTGTGAGCACAAAATAATAAGTTTTCATGTATCCTTTAATAAGATGTGTATTAGAGGGTTACAAGTAGTGTTGAGCGATACGATACCGCAAGTATCGGGTATCGGCCGATATTAGCTCTCTCGGACTTTCGATACTTAGTTCCGATATTTTCGTCTTATCGGATACCGGAATCGGATTTGTCACTGTCACTGTCAGTGTCCGTCGGTCGGGTCTGTCAGGAGTCAGCGGCACTTACCTGGCAGAAGATCTCCGGCGGTCACGGGCTGGACTGCTTGATGGCCGCCATCATCTTTCCCCGGCGGTCACATGCAGTTTCTCGCGATAACTGCAGTGACTGCTGGGTAATCCCGGCCGTAAAGTAGTCAGTCCGATGACGTCACCGCCGGGGAAGCAGGTAATCAGCTATGCTGCGTCGAGATGACAGGCTCTGCCTGTCATTGCGATGTAGCAGAGCTGGATCGTCGTGGGACAGTCGTTACTATGGACTGCGTCGGACAGGTGGTATACTGTTGGTTTGTTTTTTTTCTTTTTTTACAGGAGATCGATGGCGTCGCAGGAATGAGAGTATAATAAAATTAATGAAAACTGTGTTGTCTCTTTTATTTCATTAAAATACTTTTTTCTTGCTGTGTCTTTTTTTTTATACATTTAAAAACTTTGGGATTAATAATGGATCTGTGTCTTATTGACACCTCTCCATTATTAACCGGGCTTATTCTCACCGTGCAATCAACGGTGACATTAACCCCTTATTACCCCACTTGCCACCACTACAGGGCAGTGGGAAGAGCCGGGTAAAGTGCCACAATTGGCACATCTTTTGATGCGCCAAATGTGGGGCTGCTGTAGCCTGGTATTATAAGGCTGTTGAGGGCCAAAATCCATGGGCCTTGACAGTCTTTTAATACCAGGCCGCAGCAGTCTGCATTTTACTTGGCTGGTTAACAAAAATAGGGGGACCCCTACGCCGTTTTTTTTTCGAGGGGATCCCCTATTTTTGTTAACCAGCCAAGCTAAGCAGACTGCTGTGGCCTGGTATTATCAGACTGCAAGGTCCATGGATATTGGATCCTTACCAGCCTGAAAAACCAGGCCTCAGCAGTCTGCTTCATCTGGCTGGTTAACAAAAATAGGGGGGACCCCACGCCAAATTTTTTTCGAGAGGATCCCCTATTTTTGTTAACCAGCCAAGATATGCAGACTGCTGTGGCCTGGTATTATCAGGCTGGCAAGCAGGGTCGGACTGAGGCACCGGGACACCGGAGAAACCTACGGTGGGCCCCAGCTCCTGCGTGGTGGGCCCTGATTTGAAAGGATAGGTCGCGGGGCAGAGGGGGCGGTGGCCCCGGGGCCCGCGCTCTGAGGGGGCCCACCCGGAGCTACGATACAGTTACATTCTGCAGCAGAGCAGGGAGAATCGCTCTCCCTGCTCTGCCGCCCGGAAGTTATGAGGCCTGAACAGGCGTTGGGGGGGCCCGGTGCCAGCAGTGGGCCCCCCACCCGTCATCGGAGGGTCAGCTGTATCGGCATCCAGCCGATAAAGCTGACCGCATGGAGAGAGAAGGAGCGAGCGCTCCTTCTCTCCCATAATCCCCCTCTCAGCGTATGACAGCGGGCGCAATAACATCACCTGCCGGCGCCCGCTGTCAGACGCTGAGAGGGAGAACAGTGAGCAGCACAGGAGCCGGGAGGTGAGTTTTTTTTTTTATTTTTTTTTAATGGGGGTGCAGTCGAGTCCTGGCTGGAGAAGTCGTCATGTCGGTGTGGGCCAGATAGAAAAGACATGAAAAGTGAACAATTCCATTAGAAAGAACATCAGCGGTAAGTCATTATCTGTACCTGTGCTGTAATCTAATATATGTTCTGTAGGACTGGTATTATTTAACACAGACCATATGGCGGTAATATCAATATTGGTCTTTTTATATATAGATTATTTTGGCCAACAGCGCGGTCATTTGCTGAGGTTCTCTGATGATGGGCCCACTCAGAAGTTTTGCCCCCACTAAACCAAAACCCTAGCTACTCCTATGGCTCTCTCTCTAGTCTTTCTTTCTCGCTCTCTGTTCTTTCCTTCTCGCTCTCTGTTCTTTTTTCTCTCTGTTCTTTCTTTCTCTCTTTTCTTTCTTTCCTCTCTTTCTTTCTCTGTTTGTTCTTTCTCTCTCGCTGCTCTTTCTTTCTTTTCCTCAGTACCAGCCACTGTGCCCTCATTACCAGTCAGTGTGATCAGCAGTGCTAAATGGTTACGCTTGGGGCGAGGATATGGGTGTGATTAGCTGTGAAATGGGTGTTGTCGGGGCGTGGCCTAAAATTTTCAGCGGCGCGCAACACGCGCCGCAGCCTTTAATCCTCTTTCCTGTCTTCCAAATTTGGGAGGTATGCTGTATGACCTCCCTACAACTTCTGGCCATGCTCCTGATGAGCGCGACGGATGGTCTCGTGAGGGATCTCCTCCCACACCTGGACTAAAGCATCCACCAACTCCTGGACAGTCTGTGGTGCAACGTGGCATGGCCTAAAATTTGCTGCAGCAGGCACAGCGTGCCACAGCCTTTGTCCCTCTTTCCCTTCTTCAAAGGTTGGGAAGTATGATGGTGGGCCCAAGAATAATTTTTCTCTGGTGGGCCCAAGGTACTCCAGTCCGACGCTGCTGGCAAGGTCCATGGATATTGGCTCCTTAACAGCCTTAAATACCATGCCTCAGCAGCAGGGGCGTACATATAAATCATGGGGCCCCATAGCAAAAGTCTGAATGTTCCCCACCCCCCCAAAAAAAAAACCCAGAGGCATTGTAAATGTAAAGTGCCAGCACAGTGAGGGAAGTTGAGTCGCACAGAGACAGGGGTTTTGTTGGTACTCGGCACCGATCACGTCAACTTCTATGTGGGATGTCACGAGTAGCACAGCTCGGTCCGTGACCTGGGCGATCACTGGAATGTGGGATATTTCCAGGGGATGATAGAATGTTCGTGTAGTTTGTCGTAACGCCACCTGTTGTACCTGGTCAGGGTGTCCAGCGCTGCTGTGCAGGTCCTCTGGAAGGGATGGTGTAGTGCAGCTAGGTGAAAAGTCTTCTACAGGTAACACGCTATCCTTCCAGGGTAGATAGATGTGAGATAGAGCAATGGTGCAAAGTGATGTAGCAGAGTGGACTATGCGACGTAGTAAGAAAGCAGGAAACACTTCAAGTTAAACGTTGCATAATAAAATTTTTAATAATAACATTACAAAAGTGCAAATGGCTTATATTATGTGACATGTTTTGTTACTGTTCATACCCTTGATATGTGTTATACATGTGTGTTAATAAATACATATTCAACAAAAGTGCAAATAGCATTAGTGCTGAAGTTCGTGGAGACTTCTTAGGACTACCCCCACCGGGGTAACTTCACAGTGTCCTTTACTTGTGCTTGTGGAGGACCCGCTCCAAACCTCCAACTGTGGTCTTGGGTGGGCTGCAAGACTTTCCTTGAGCAGACCTCACTTTCGGCCACACCAAACGGTTTTTAGTTTCTGAGGTAGTGGAAAATAGTGCACAGTTAAGTTTTTTGTAAAACCAAGATGGAGCACCTAAGTGCCAACTATTTACAGAAAAGTTTGTGAGCCAGTACAGTTCATGGCTTCAAAGTTCAACATTTTCATTACAGTGAAACACCATTACCCAACCTGGGTATATTAAGGCAACAATAAACTTGTTCTTCTGAACATTCACCCGTCCGGGTACATCAAACCATTACCCAACCTGGGTATATTAAGGCAACAATAAACTTCTTTTTATGAACATTCACCCGTCCGGGTACATCAATAATTTAACTATTTACATACAGAGACCCTGTCCGGGTTATTTAGACTTCTTTGGCTGGCCTCTTACAGGTACCACCTGGTACTGTTCTGGAGCTTGCCAAACATCCGTGACAGGAGGGTCCACCCAGACCTGATGACGTTGTGTGGCCAGTACAGTGACGTCGTGACCCGCTATCTGGGTCTGTGTGGCCACCTCTTTCATCTCCCTCCGGGTCTGGACCCCTATGTCCCGGACTGAACGAACCCCAGGGGGCCTAACAGGCGCCGGGTACGGGCCAGCTATCATTATCATGTCCATAGCTGGGGCTGCTGAGGAGACCACTGAGGGAGGCTGGGGAGATTTACGGCGTGGGGTGGGCACTTGTGCAGAGGCCTGGTTGGAGGAGGCTGAAGGCTCGTAGGGTCTGTCAGTTTCCTGACACTCTGGGGAGTAGGGGTCGCACCTGGTAACATTTAGGGCGTACCATCCATTGTAACCCCAGTGTCGGGTGTAAGTCACCAAGTCTCCTGGCAACAGGTCCCCCCGGGTGTCCTTCTGGGAGGTGAGCCTCCACGTCCCGCCGGGTTACAAAAACTTCTAAATAAAGTCCAGGCTCTGGATGAAGCCCCAACCACCTTTTAACTTAAAGTTCCGTACTGCACCCTTACGCCGCGGCTCCCTCACCGTACTTTTATCCTTTCTCATACGTGCCTTCTCTGCCAGGTCCTTCTCCAGGTGACGTTGCCGAAGCTTTTGGGATTCTCGCTGCTCCCTTTGTCGCTCTGCTTCCCGCTCCCGACGTCTCCACTCTTCCTCCTGACGCCGGTTGTAATTCTCCTCCACCAGCATCTCCATGTCTCCACCATCAAACGCCAGCTTACGATGTACGGATTGCGGCAGCTCTCCTGGCGCCCCCAGTCCTGGCGGCGCTCACCTGTGGCGGAAGCAGCCGGCTCTGGAACAGATGACGGTCGGGGCTCCGGTACAGGCAGGTAGAGCTCTGGTGCCTGCGCGGCCTCCTCCATGAGGACGGGTGTCGCTTCTTCTGCCTCAGCGACGGGGGCAGACAGCGGGATCTGGGGTGCTGGTGCGGCGTTTTCTGCAGGAACGGGTGCCTCCACTGTGATACTGGCAACCGGTTGAGATTGCAAGGGCTGGGATGCCCGCACGGCCTCCTCTATGGAACGGGTGCCTCCACTGAGATACTGGCAACCAGTTCAGATTGCAAGGGCTGGGATGCCCGCACGGCCTCCTCTACTGGAACGGGTGCCTCACCTTCCGGTACAGACACTTCAGGGGGTAAGAGGGATTGGCGCCGCTCCAATTGTAGTTTTAGGGCCCGCCAGCTCGCTTCCATCCTGGCGACCTCCTCCCGGTGCCGGGCCAGGTCTCTCAGGGTATCCTCCGCTTCTTCCAGCGTAGGAGGGTTTCAGGCCGGGTGCCAAACGGTGGCTCCGTGGCGATCGGGTCGCTTCCGTGGGGGGAGAGCTCTGACTCCTCCATCCCTTCCTACTTCTGCTCACGTCCATTCGCCATCTCTGCCAAGTCACATGTGTCATTAGCATCAGGAGAGGCGACATCTTTTGTAGGGAGGCGGGACCTTCGCGTTCATTTCCGCCCACTGAGGAGGATGAGGAGGCGGAACTTCAGAGCTGTGGGGCACGATCTTACATTGCAGTAACATTTATAGTGTGCGAACATCGTTTTCGCGCCACGGAGTGAGTGTACGCCCACGAGAGCACTCCCTTATTCTTCACCTGTGCCTCATGGCGCAGATATGACGGAAAAATGGCAAATACAGTCTATGATGATTTTTGCAATTCTCAAGCAAAAAAACAGTTCAATTAAGGCACACAGGACTCGCTTATAGCGAGATTCTGAATCCTGTTCGTGACGCCAAAGTTGAGTCGCACAGAGCCACAGGTTTTGGGGGTACTCAGCACCAAGCCCGTCGACTTCTATGGGGGATGTGACGGGTAGCACAGCTTTGTCCGTGCCCTGGTCGCTCACTGGAATGTGGGATATTTCCAGGGGATGATAGAATGTTTGTGTAGTTTGTCGTGACGCCACCTGTAGTACCTGGTCAGGGTGACCAGCGCTGCTGTGCAGGTCCTCTGGCAGGGATGGTGTAGTGCAGCTAGGTGATAAGTCTTGTACAGGTAAGACGGTATCCTTCCAGGGCAGATAGATGTGAGATAGAGCAATGGTGCAGAGTGATGTAGCAGAGTGGAGTATGCGATGTAGTAAGAAAGCAGGAAAGGAAACAATTCTTACTACAAAGACATGCAGCATAAGGCTGCCTCAACCCCTCCCATCCAACTAGCTACATCCTGTTCTAACCAGCCTGAGCTAGACCATCCCATTGGGTCCGCCTACACTCAGCTGGCATAGTGTACTGTTGAATGCAGTGGTTGGAGTCAATGGGGTGTTTCCTCCTTACCTGAGAGTAAATTGTCACACCGCTGGGTGCGATGCAACATCTCTGTGGCGACTGGACCCTCGGGTGCTTCTGTCTTTTCACAAATGCCGGCTTTACCCGGCAATTGAATCAGAGGCTATTTTACTATGTAGAAGTGAATAAACTATAAATATATGTATATTATATATATATATATATGTCACAATGACATTATATATATATATATATATATATATATATATATATATATGTATTCTAAGTGTGTATATTTTGTGTTTACAAGGAAAGAAAGTGTTTTTTTAGTTGCGATATTTTGTTCCCATAGACTTACATGGGACTTCCGGTATCGGAATCGGATATTGCCGATATTTAGTGATATCGGCGATACCATTCCGATCCGATATTTTTAGATATCGAGCAGTATCGCTCAACACTAGTTACAAGGACACTAAACTTCAGGAAGGCAAATTTCCAAACGGATGAGAGATGATCTTAGTTCAATAAACTTGGACGATATCCTGAGACATAAATATACACAAAGAAAATGGGAAATGTTTATTAGCATCCTGAATAGGACCTGTGCACAATATATACCCTATGGGAATAAACATGCTAGAAATAGGAGGAAACCACTATGGCTAAATACAGCTGTAAGGGACGCAATAAGTGACAAAAATAAAGTGTTTAGGGAAATAAAGCAAGTAGGTAGTGATGAGGCATTAAATAAATACAAAAGATTAAATAAATAAACAGCAAAGATTGAGACAGAGAGACTCATTGCCAGAGAGAGTAAAAATAATCCCAAAATATTCTTTAACTACATAAATAGTAAGAAACTAAAAAATGATAGTGTTGGTCCCTTAAAAATAGTTTGGGTGAAATGGTGGATGAGGATGAGGAAAAGCCAATATGCTAAATGACTTTTTTTCAACAGTATTTACACAAGAAAATCCCATGACAGGTAACATGATCAGTAATAAAAAAATTTCTCCATTAAATGTCACCGCTTAACACAGCAGGAAGTATGGCGGCGTATAAAAATCACTAAAATTGACAAATCCCAGGGCCCAGATGGGATACACCCCCGAGTACTGCAGGAATTAAGTACAGTCATAGATAGACCATTATTTTTAACCCCTTAACGACCGCCGATATGCCTTTTAACGGCGGTAGTTAAGGGTACTTAAACCACAGCTCCGTTAACTAACGGCGCTGTGGAGAAAGTGCCTAGTGCCCCCCAGAGTCAGATTTTCTCAGGGGTCTTGGCTACCGGGGTTAGCCGAGACCCCGAGAACATGATTCGGGTCGGTTTTTACCGACCTCGCTTTTGCGATCGCTGTTATTAACCCTATAACGGCGACCGCAAAAAAAAAGCTGCGATTCTCAGTTTAATTTCTCTCTCCTCTGATGTGATCGCACATCAGAGGGGAGAGAAATAGGGTCCCCGGGACCCCCGATCTGTCCCCGTGCCTCCTAGTGTCCCCCCTGTCCTCTTATGTCTCCCGTATCTCCCAGAGTCTTCTCCTGCAAAGAAAATGGCAGGCACAGTGCGCCCTCCCAGTCGGATTTTCTCCGGGGTCTCGGCTACCAAGGGGTAGCCGAGACCCCAGAGAACATAATTCAGGTCCCCAGCAGTCCCTCACAAAAGAAAAAAAAGCCGCGATCCTGCATGTAATTTCTCTTCCCTCAGATGTGATCGCAAAAATAGGGTCCCCAGGTGCCCCGATGTGCCCCCCGTACCTCCCAGTGTCCCCCCTGTCCTCCCGCAGCTCCCAGCCTCTCAGCGTCTTCTTCCTGTAAAAGAAAATGGC
>JARQOD010001883.1:0-52543 GCA_033576555.1 Oophaga sylvatica | reverse complement strand
GGCACATTAAACTATGTTGCAAGATGGTTAAGCAGTGCTTGGCAGCAACTAGACGTATGGAGTTCATACCAATAGGATAAATAGCAGCATGCAACACAGATAGCAGAGATGGGAATGTATCATTCAGCTGATTGCTTCCAGTGAATGCAGTTCATACCAATAGGATAAATAGCAGCATGCAACACAGATAGCAGAGATGGGATTGTATCATTCAGCTGATTGCTTCCAGTGAATGCAGTTCATACCAATAGGATAAATAGCAGCATGCAACACAGATAGCAGAGATGGGATTGTATCATTCAGCTGATTGCTTCCAGTGAATGCAGTTCATACCAATAGGATAAATAGCAGCATGCAACACAGATAGCAGAGATGGGATTGTATCATTCAGCTGATTGCTTCCAGTGAATGCAGTTCATACCAATAGGATAAATAGCAGCATGCAACACAGATAGCAGAGATGGGATTGTATCATTCAGCTGATTGCTTCCAGTGAATGCAGTTCATACCAATAGGATAAATAGCAGCATGCAACACAGATAGCAGAGATGGTAACACAGACATCCTCCAACAGCACCAAAGAGGAAGATAGCCGACTGCTATAGCTTCAAGCCTCAACAGGGGAAAATGGAAATATCACTGGCAATTCCCAGAAGCAGTCAGGAAGTCGATAAACACCCAGATGCAGGTGTGTCAATTAGAGATGGGGGGAGGTTGCCACTTGGTCCAAGAGTCAGAAGGACTAGGAAGGCATCTGCATAGCCAACCGCAGAGACTTTTTGCAGCCAGATGCTGTGCGACTGTCAGCAGCCTCTGACACACCCGTGACAATACAGAGTTCCTGTGTAAAATGTGACTGGTGAGCCCTGTATTACCTGTACACTAGACACTATAAACAGAGGTCCTGTGTATAAAGTCACTGGTGATTACTGTATTACCTGTACACTGACATTATATGCAGAGCCCCTGTGTGTAATGTCACTGATGATCCCTGTATTACCTGTAAATTATACACTATATACAGCGCTTTTGTGTATAATGTTACTGGTGATCCCAGTATTACCTTTACTCTATACACTAAATACAGAGCTCCCATGTATAAAGTCACTGGTGATCACTGTATTATTTCCTGTTCACTGGCACTATATACAGAGCTCCTGTATATAATGGCACTGATTATTACCGTATTACCTGTAAACTGACATTATACACTGTATACTATGTACAGAACTCCTGTGTATGTCACTTATGGCAATATTAGTATTGTGCTTTTTTATTAATGATCAGTATTGTATTCTGTCACTGTGGTGGTAATATGTGGTCTGGTCATGGTGTGGCAGTATTTGTTCCTGTTTGTGGCATTATTTAGTCGCTATTTGGTGGTAATATGTAGTCTGGTCATGGTGTAACGGTATCTGTACCTTGCATGTGATATTAATGGTCATACTCTAACTAATGCAATTACTGGGAAGGTGCATTTAATGACCAACACATGGACAAGTGTTTGAGGCCAGTGACAATACATTTACTTGACAGCACACTGGGTGAACCTTTTGGAATCCAGAACTGAGACAGACCCAGGGACGGCACACGTGTTACCGACACTGAGAATTTCAGACCCATGTTCCATCAGGGTTCCTCCACCTCCTACATTAGTCCCTGCCTCCCTTCCTCTTCTATCTCCAAATTGTCATTTCGGAGCATGTTGTCAATATTAGTCGCATGCTGGAAGCATTGCAGCACTGCTTTGGTGAAGTGACAACAGGCTCTGCTGAAACTAATCTATTTAGGTAACAAACAGCAGATTTGTTGAAAGGTCAAACAGACCAGACATATCTGTGTCTCTTGCCGCTGAACCTACAACCAGGCATGGTCGTATGTGATAACGGCCGTACCCTGGTGGCAGCTCTGAAGCTTGGCAAGTTTGTACATGTACCATGCCTGGCTTACATTCTCAACTTGGTAATTAAGCAGATTCTGAAAACCTACCCAGATTAGCATGAGCTACTTGTGAAGGTAAGTTGCATGTATGCTCATTTGCGCAAGCCAGCTACTGCTGCCGCTGGTCCGGCAGTGCTGCAATAGCACTTGCAAGTGCCAGCTCACCAACTAGTTTGCGACATGACCATGCACTGAACTCCAAATTACACATGCTATAATGCTTTGAGAGCAGCAGAGGACAGACGTTGAATATTAGACACAATATACCAGTCAGGATTATGGTCAGCCTCCACTTATACCAAACGATGAGTGGGAATGGATATCTGACATCTGTGAGTTTCTATAAAACTTTGAGGAATCAACCAAGATGGTGACCAATGATGATGCCATAATCAGTGTAACCATCACGCTTCCGTGTCTATTCAAATGCTAGCTGATCAAATTAAAAAGGCAAATGTGATATGGCAGGCTAGATCTGAGTTTGAAATTGTTTTGAGCATATATTCTATTGTATATAGGCCTCATCCACAGCAAAAATATACTTTTTTCTGTTAGTAATGTTATACAGCAAACTAGATATCAGTTTTACATTTTTGGTGCTGATACTGTTCTCCCCCAACAGGGGTACACATGATAAAATCGAAATTGTTTTTCTTACTATCGTGCTACCTTAAGCAGGCTACATTTCAACTTTTCATTCTTTGGTGCAGATATTGCCCTCATTATAGGGGTACACATGATACACTGTGCTCCAGAAATTTGGCTACATCTGAGGTTGTAATTCTTTTGTGCTCAGATTCTGCTGTATGCAAGGCTAGACCACAGTAAAAAAAAAAAAAATCTATTTTTTTTATGTTATTACCATGCTACATAAAGCAGGCCACATATTATCTTAATTATTTTGGGCTGGTATTGAGGCTGGAATCCATATTTCACAATATAAATCCTTTGTTCTAATAGCGTGGTGTCATGTGTGCATCGCCACGAAGATCGTCGCGGTTGCACATTCTGACTTCTCACAGCTGAGTTGCTGTTTCTTTGTGTTTGGCAGTTAGGGAGTTAATTCTGTCTGTGCTCAGTTCTGGGACTGGGTGCAGTTTTCTCCCGGCTGCAATTAATTATTTGTTGATTGGTTTCCTTTAAATCTCTGGTTGTCTGTGTTGGGAGTTGCCAGTGAAATTCTTCATGCAGACCACAGATAGGATTGTATCTGTATAGACTTAAGTTAAAGAGCTCCTTAGTTGTTTTAAGCTCACCTTGCTTAGAGTTTAATATCCCAGATCATTTATGTTCCTTCTGTGTTTGAGTGTGTATGCAAGTCTGTGTTTTCTCCAGTCTGTCTTATATGTCTAATCTGTGTATTTAGCAGAGATCAGCCCATATCCCTTTGGTGGTAATCAGAATCCTTCTTAGGACTGATTACAGGGTTCAGGGACTGATAGGAGACAGGGTTAGGCTGGAGACTTGGACCTCTGAACCATTGTCAGTACCTCCAAGGTGAGGGATTAGTTAGGACCCCAGTTTAGGGTCAGGTTAGACCCCCGGTCCTCCTCTTTCCTGTGACAGTGTATCAAGTCCTCAAGATTAACCCTGAGTTCAACGGATATCGTGTCAGGTAAATCTATTCTATATTTACATGCTGATGTTGCTAATCTATATGTTGTATAGAGTGTTGTTCTTTTAAGAATAGTTTACTGACATCGTACACATATCATAAGACCGCGTGACATTTTCACTGGCCCATAAAATTATTCCCAGTTGCCATGGATCCAGTAGCCCAGCTGGCTCTGCAGTTGCAGGGATTATCCATGGAGCTGACGGACATTAAGTCCAAAGTTTTGTCTCCCTCGGAGCAAACCAGATTTGAACCTAAAGTAGCTCTCCAGGACAGGTTCACTGGTGGGCGAGACAAATTTTTTACCTTCAGGGAAGCATGTAAATTGTATTTTCGGCTTCGGCCTCGATCATCAGGGAGTGAAGAGCAGAGAGTGGGAATTGTTATCTCGCTCCTACAAGGGGACCCTCAATCCTGGGCCTTCTCCCTTCCTCCGCGATCCCGGCTCTACAGTCAGTAGATCGATTTTTTTACTGCCCTGGGTTTGGTATATGATGACCCAGATCGGGTCTCTCTTGCTGAGACAAAATTACGTAAGATACAGCAGGGAGATCGTCCGGCGGAGGAATTTGCTTCTGAGTTCCGTAGATGGGCCACAGATACTCAGTGGAATGACCCAGCTCTTAGGAGCCAGTTTTGTCATGGGCTTTCTGACAAATTAAAGGACGTTTTGGCTCAGTATGATTCTCCTCCATCACTGGAGGCTGCTATGGCCCTAGCTATCCGTACTATAGACGGCTCCGGGAGAGGTGCGAGGTAACTCCGCCCCCTGTTGTTACTCCACCTACTACTAAAGTCCCTTATGTTGAGGTTCCCTTGTCTGTTCGGAGGAGCCTATGCAGTTGGGAGGGACATCATTTCGTAGGAGGGGATTGGCGGTACGCCGCAGGACTAGAAGGTGTTTCTTCTGCGGGAAAGAGGGACATTTTGTTGGGGGATGTCCATCCCGTGCCTTGTTGAGCAAAAAGTCGCCGGAAAACTGTTAATCCCAGGTTGTGTGGTGGACGACAACCTGGGAGTATGTATTTCGTCCGCTAGTTCTTCTCAGTTCCTTGTACCAGTGGAGGTGGTGGTTGGTACGAGAGTGGAGAGATTTTCTGTTCTTCTTGATAGTGGGTCCGGGGCTAATCTGGTTGACGCTCAGTTTGCTCAGGCTCAAGGTATGCATCTGAGTGTATTGGTCAAACCGATCCCTATATTCTCCATTGACGCCAGGCCTCTCGGCCAAGGTAGCTTTGTTCATGAGGTTCATAACATTGACCTTCGGGTAGGGGCAATACATAGGGAACTATTATCTTGTTATGTGTTGGAGGGTCTACCTACTCCTATTGTGTTGGGACTTCCTTGGTTGGTTAAACATAACCCTGTGATTAATTGGCAGTCCAGAGATATAAGCCAATGGGGGGAGTTTTGCAAAAGTAACTGCATGAACACAGTCATCAGTGCGGTCGTGCCTAGTACTTTGCCTCCTTTTTTTGGAGGACTTTGGGGATGTGTTCTCTGAGGAGGGGTGTCAGGAGTTGCCTCCTCATCGCGTGTATGACTGCTCTATTAATTTACTTCCTGATGCTAAGTTACCTAAAGCTAGGTTATATAACCTTTCTGGTCCTGAGAGGCAGGCTATGAAAGATTATATTTCGGAAAGTCTGGCCAAAGGGCATATTAGACCTTCATCTTCCCCAGTGGCCGCGGGGTTCTTCTTTGTGAAGAAAAAAGATGGAGGCCTACGCCCTTGCTTGGATTTCCGCGAACTTAATCGGATTACTGTTCGAGATCCGTATCCACTCCCTCTGATTCCTGATCTCTTCAATCAAATTGTTGGCGCCAAATGGTTCTCTAAATTGGATCTCAGGGGGGCGTATAATCTGATTAGGATAAAAGAGGGGGATGAGTGGAAAACGGCGTTTAACACGCCGGAGGGACATTATGAGAACCTTGTCATGCCTTTTGGTCTGACTACTGCACCAGCAGTATTCCAACATTTTGTTAATGACATTTTTCGTCATCTGGTGGGGCTGTTTGTGGTCGTATATTTGGATGACATTTTAATTTACTCACCAGATCTTGTGTCTCACCAGGAGCATGTGAGACAGGTGTTGCAGATCTTGCGAGACAATAAACTATACGCCAAACTGGAAAAGTGTGTATTCGCCGTACAGGAACTTCAGTTTTTGGGTTTCTTGGTGTCAGCCTCCGGTTTCCGTATGGACCCTGAAAAGGTGAGAGCAGTGCTTGAATGGGATCAGCCAGAGGATCTTAAGGCTCTGCAGCGTTTTCTGGGGTTTGCTAACTACTACCGGAAATTTATTTGTAATTTCTCATCTGTTGTCAAACCTCTCACTGACATGACAAGAAAAGGGACGAATTTTTCTAAATGGTCGGACAAAGCTTGCCAAGCTTTTTCCTCTTTGAAAAAATGTTTTGCTTCGGCACCCGTTCTCATCCAACCAGATGCATCACAACCGTTCGTTGTGGAGGTGGACGCGTCTGACGTAGGGGTGGGTGCAATATTGTCCCAGGGTCCGTCCCCTGGTAAATGGCATCCGTGCGCTTTCTTTTCTAAAAAATTGTCGTCCGCCGAAAGGAATTATGATATCGGCAATAGGGAACTTTTGGCCATTAAGTTGGCTTTTGAAGAATGGCGTCACATTTTGGAGGGGGCAGTCCACCCGGTCACCGTCATTACTGATCACAAGAACCTGCTGTATTTGGAATCTGCTAAGCGTCTGAATTCCAGACAAGCTCGATGGTCGTTGTTTTTTACCAGGTTTAATTTTGTTGTCACTTATCGCCCTGGATCTAAGAATGTTAAGGCGGATGCCTTGTCTCGCAGTTTCCCAGGGGCCGGGAAAATGGATAACCCGATTCCTATCCTTCAGGAGGGGGTGGTAGTGTCGGCTGTATGTTCTGAGCTTGAGGAGGAGGTGTTAGAGGCTCAGGGGGACGCCCCTGCAGGACCTCCAGGGAGACTGTTTGTCCCAAATCAGTTGAGACAAAAGGTTATTGAGGCACATCATAATTCTGCTTTAGCAGGACATCCAGGGAGTAAGGCTACTTTAGATCTCCTTTCTCGCCGGTTTTGGTGGCCTAACGTTAATAAAGATGTTTTAACTTTTGTCGCGTCCTGTGGGGTTTGTGCTCGCTCTAAGACCCCTCATACCCGTCCGTCTGGGACCCTCTTACCCTTGAAACTTCCGGAGCGTCCATGGACTCATTTGTCTATGGACTTCATCACGGACCTTCCTCAGTCGTCAGGAAAGACTGTCATACTGGTGGTTGTTGACAGGTTCAGTAAGATGGCACATTTCATTGCTCTTCCTGCCCTCCCTAATGCTAAAACTCTGGCGCAGGTGTTCATTGGGGAGATTGTGAGACTTCATGGGTTGCCTTCTGATGTGGTGTCAGATAGGGGGTCTCAGTTTGTGTCCAAGTTTTGGAGGGCATTTTGTTTACGTCGGGGGATGCAATTGTCATTTTCCTCGGCTTTTCATCCGCAGACCAATGGTCAGACAGAGCGTCTGAATCAAAGCCTAGAGACTTATCTTCGGTGTTTTGTCTCAGAGAACCAGGAGGACTGGTCTTCTTTCTTGCCTCTGGCAGAGTTCGCTCTTAACAACAGGCGGAGCGAGTCCACTGGTAAGTCCCCGTTTTTTGGGGCATATGGTTTTCATCCCCAGTTTTGTACATTCAATGGGGGGGGCCCTTCTGGGGTTCCTGAGGAGGAGCGTTTCTCGTCGTCACTTGCTTCAGTGTGGAGAGGTGTATTGAATAATCTGAGTGCTATGGGGAACCGTTATAAACGTATGGCTGATAGGAGGAGAGTTTCTGGTCCAGATCTTAATGTGAACGATCTGGTATGGTTGTCTACCAGGAATATAAAACTTAAAGTTCCCTCCTGGAAGCTGGGCCCAGATTCATCGGGCCGTACAGGATCAGTTCCATAATTAATCCTGTGGCATTTCGTCTGGACCTCCCTCCTACGTTTAAAATTCATAATGTGTTCCACAAGTCATTACTTAAGAGGTACGTGGCACCAGTCATACCATCTCCTCTACCTCCTCCTCCAGTGGTGGTCAATGGTAACTTGGAGTTTCAAGTGTCAAAGATCATTGACTCACGTCTGAATCGCCGGTCCCTTCAGTACTTGGTGCATTGGAAGGGGTATGGTCCAGAGGAGAGGACGTGGGTTCCTGCGTCTGACATTAACGCAGATCGTTTGGTGCGGACCTTCCACAGAACTCACCCGGGCAAACCTGGCCCTGAGGGTCCGGAGGCCCCTCGTAGAAGGGGGGGTACTGTCATGTGTGCATCGCCACGAAGATCGTCGCGGTTGCACATTCTGACTTCTCACAGCTGAGTTGCTGTTTCTTTGTGTTTGGCAGTTAGGGAGTTAATTCTGTCTGTGCTCAGTTCTGGGACTGGGTGCAGTTTTCTCCCGGCTGCAATTAATTATTTGTTGATTGGTTTCCTTTAAATCTCTGGTTGTCTGTGTTGGAAGTTGCCAGTGAAATTCTTCATGCAGACCACAGATAGGATTGTATCTGTATAGACTTAAGTTAAAGAGCTCCTTAGTTGTTTTAAGCTCACCTTGCTTAGAGTTTAATATCCCAGATCATTTATGTTCCTTCTGTGTTTGAGTGTGTATGCAAGTCTGTGTTTTCTCCAGTCTGTCTTATATGTCTAATCTGTGTATTTAGCAGAGATCAGCCCATATCCCTTTGGTGGTAATCAGAATCCTTCTTAGGACTGATTACAGGGTTCAGGGACTGATAGGAGACAGGGTTAGGCTGGAGACTTGGACCTCTGAACCATTATCAGTACCTCCAAGGTGAGGGATTAGTTAGGACCCCAGTTTAGGGTCAGGTTAGACCCCCGGTCCTCCTCTTTCCTGTGACAGTGTATCAAGTCCTCAAGATTAACCCTGAGTTCAACGGATATCGTGTCAGGTAAATCTATTCTATATTTACATGCTGATGTTGCTAATCTATATGTTGTATAGAGTGTTGTTCTTTTAAGAATAGTTTACTGACATCGTACACATATCATAAGACCGCGTGACACGTGGTCCTTAAACAATGTCACATTTAAGCATTGGACAAGGCTTGAAGCATTATTTCTTGCTTAAAGTTTGATCAGTAACTGGTGGTGGATGAGTGACAGGTGTAGGCCTGGTGCTCTGAGAGCTGAACCAAATTCAGGCAACAAAAATGAAGGAGACCCAACATTTCCAAAAATTATGGACAGATACCACTAAAAAAGTGGCATCAATTTCTATTTTTTTCTTTTACTCACTTATATAGCGCCAATAATTCCACAGCGCATTTACAGACATTAATGGCACTGTCCCCATTGGGTCTCACAATGTAAATTTCCTATCAGTATGCTTTTGGAGTGTGGGTAGAAAAATGAGTACTCGGAGGAAACCCTCACAAACACGAGGAGAACAGACAAAAACCTTGCAGATGCTGTCATTGGTGGGGTTGGAACACCGGAGGACTCCTGCGCTTCAAGGTTACTAATGCTTTTGCATTGACAACTCAACATTCCCAGGGTTGGAAGTCTATCACTGTGATGCATACTGTGTGCCTCACTGCTGTCTTGGGGAAAACCACTGTCAAGATTGTCTTCAAGCAAGTTTTGATACTGCGGCATGGGCGGTCCCATTTCTAGGGGGGGGGGAAGAAACTGGCAAAATTTACTTTTGTATCATGATCGAACAGCCTGGCAACCCAGTAGTCAGCACTATTTTGAATGCTGAGGACAGCATCGTCAGCTCTAACCATCTTAGTAGCCATTTCAAAAATGTGCAGAAGGGTGCAGAGATCCTTCATCTGTGTCCAGTGTGAATTGCTCAACATCCGTACTGTGCTGTGCCTGGCTATGCAAAATGTCATACTGCACCAGGTCTCGGCGCTGCTGCCTCAGTCGCTGCAATATGTGCAGAGTTGAATTCCACGCTGTCATCACATCGCATATCAACTGGTTAACCAGTAGGCCGAAAGATCTCTATACGGCCTTTGAGGAAGCGAGGAAGTGTGCACACAATGACAGTGGTTTCTGCTTCAGCAAATCCAGGCTGGGACAGTGGTTAAGGAATTGTTGTACCATCAGGTTGAGGATGCGAACCATGCAAGGCACATGTGTGAGGTTGCCCTGGCATAGGGCCACCACCCGATTTGCAGCGCTGTCGCACACGGGCTTCCCTGGTTCCAGGTTCAGTGGAGACAGCCATTGCTCAAGCTCGACATGGATAGCTGTCCACAACTCTTGATTTGTTTGACTGCAATCTCCAAGAAATATTAATTTAAACATTGCCTGATTGCGGTGAGCCATGGCTGCACAGTACGGAAATGGGGGGATTCTCTCTGCAGTGTTGGAACTTGGGTCTCAGTAAGGCAGAGGTTGAGGCCATAGAGGAGGTGGAGGAGGCAGAAGCTCTGGAGGAAGTGTTAGAGGGCCTCCCCTTCACTCGACTTTTCTCTCTCCAGTACATCCTTAATACAGTAGCCAGGGTCACAGGATCATCTCTCTGGCTAATCGGTTCTTGGACGCCTCTGCTCTGTGCCAGTCAATGCACTGGCTGCCCATACATTATAGGTCAAAGAGCTCAGTGCATGTGCACTGCAGTACAGGGCAGAGAAGTACGTCTGCACAGTAGGTTGATGCCGAGGAGACTGTGTGGATGACACAGGGATGCTTCATCCACAATAAGCAAGAAGGAGGGCAGTGATCATAAGAAGATGAGAGGCGCCACACCAAGAACATTGACACCCCTCTGAGATGACCGCCTCGCAAGTGAGTATAATAAAAGTTATTTTTCTTCTCTTACAGGTCGGGTTGGGGGCTTATATACACTATTAAAGAATTCTGTATATCAGCTCTAAAAGGTGGTGGCCACATTTTACATCGGCCAAATCTGCTGACAGATTCTCTTTAATTTAAAAAAAAAACATGAAAAGTATGCTGTTACAATATATTAAATAAATGGGTTTTCCGTGCTACCAGGTTACCATCCATTTCTAATGTGAGGTCACTTCAAAATTAATAAGGCTGTGTTTGAAAGTTGTTGGATACACTTCTAAAATACCTTATTGAGTTACAATATACAGTATATACATGGCTTTTGGAGGCTTTGTAGTATTGTGAATGATTAGCTGAGAACCTAATTGTTTGAATTTTTTTTTTAAAGATTTGATCATCTTTTTTTACAAGCAAACACAATTCTATAAAATAAGTACAAGGTACATGACATTTTCATTTTATAGCGGTTTTTATGAAAAAAAAACAAACATTATAACACAGTCAGTCTGACAAATAGTGTAATCTTTTAAAATACTAAATTTATTTTAGAAAAAAAACTTTTAATTTGATTTCTTATCTATTTTCTTGTGTATACACTTTATTTATAAAAAATAGATGTATTCTTCTGGTGCCTTACTTGGTAATAATAATCTATTTCCCACAAATTTGTTTTTAAAGGTCATGACATATCGATATAATTTATCTCACTAGCATTTCTACAACATTAAATAACAATGTCTGATACTGTTAACAAAGTCACATGTCATTTGTTTTTTTTTTGTGGTTCTGTTGCAAAACAGATCTGCTAATGCCCTTGCTTGTCATCAATGGTTTTACTGTAGTTAAATGATATGGTCTACTAAGCACCTGATCAAGCCTTTAGTAAGACTCTCTCTCATTAAAAGTCACTTATTGATACTTTTGCAATGGTAATGGTTACTAGCTCCGGAGGAGTGTCAAAGCTTTAGGAAATGGCACATTAAACCTAATTTATACAGCTTCACACAGCAGCAGATAAAATATTTAATGTTATGCACTAGAGCTTGGAAGCATATTTGAAGTTGCATTAAAAAATGACATTCCTCAGAGAGAACTATAAAGCATCTTCAAATGTAACAGTTCTGCTGTGGACAATTTATCATCCTCTGTTACAGTAGCTTGCACAACTCTACAGTCATTCCAGAGCTAATTATTAATTATAATTACCAGTGTACCTGAAATAATGTGTTATTATGAAGCAGCCGGAAAAATGGCACTAGAGGAACTCATGTTAAAAAAAATTAGAATTTAGTATATATATATATATATATATATATATATATATATATATATATATATAGTACTCTCATTCAAAGATTTTTCTATATTTTCATGACTATGAAAATTGTAAATTCACACTAAAGGCATCAAAACTATGAATTAACACATGTGGAATTATATACTTAACAAAAAAGTGTGTAACAGCTGAAATTATGTCTTATATTCTAGGTTCTTCAAAGTAGCCACCTTTTGCTTTGATGACTGCTTTGCACACTCTTGGCATTCTCTTGATGAGCTTCAAGAGGTAGTGGGAAATATGTTAAGGAACATCCTTTTGAGGGTTATGATTTGTATGTAAGATAAAATAAATAACCAAAAACAAAAATGTTACTCCACCACTTGGGCTATGTTCACATGTAGCAGTTTTGATGCGTTTTTTAACTTTAGCATTGCTTTCAACCAAGACAAATGCATTCACTGGGAAACGTCATTTTAACATTTTACAACCTTATTTGGACATGTGGTGTGTGACATATCATCTGACACATCCTGTTTCATTAATGATGGATGGACTCTGAAAGTCACAAAGCCTATTTTTATAGGGCCATCAGGAAGCCTATACTATTCTTAAAGGTCCAGCAGTCGGTCCTCATGATTCTTAGAGAGCCATCAGCTGGCTATGCTTTGTTGTTCCCATTATTAAACAGTGGCTCTCCTATGTTGTTTTGCCTATGCATTGAATGCAATGCCTGCCCCAAATTTGGACACACCCCAATAACCCTTTGAACAGACGTCCTGGATGGCCACATAAAACCAAAGTTCCCATTATTATTCATTTGGTACTCCCTTATTGTTTGCCTATGCATTTAATGCAAGGCCTACCCCAAATTTGGACACTCCCCAATAACCCTTTGAACAGACGTCCTGGATGGCCACAAGAAACCAAAGTTCCCATTATTATTCATTTGGTACTTCCATACTGTTTGCCCATGAAGTGAATGAAAGGCCTGCTCCAAATTTGGATGCACCCAATAACCCTTTGAACAGACATCCTGGATGGCCACATGAAACCAACGTTCCCATTATTCCTCATTTGGCACTCCGATACTGTTTGCCTATACATTGTATGCAAGGCCTGCCCTACCCCAAAGTTACATGCACCCCAATAACCCTTTGAACAGATGTCCTGGATGGCCACATGAAACCAAAGTACCCATTATTATTCATTTGGTACTCCTATACTGTTTTCCCATGAAGTGATTGCAAGGCCTGCTCCAAATTTGGATGCACCCCAATAACTCTTTGTACAGATGTCATGAACAGCCACATGAAATCAAAGTTCCCACTATTACTCATTTGATACTCCCATACTGTTTGCCTATGCATTAAATGCAAGGCCTGCCCTGCCCCAAAGATGCACGCACCCCAATAACCTTTTGAACAGATATCTTGGATGGCCACATGAAACCAAAGTTCCCATTATTATTCATTGGGTACTCCCATACTGTTAGCCTATGCATTGAATGCAAGGCCTGCCCTGCCCAAAATTTACACGCACTCTAACATCCCTTTGAACAGACGTCCTAGATGGCCACATGAAACCAAAGTTCCCATTATTATTCATTTGGTACTCCCATACTGTTTGCTTATGCAGTGAATTGCAGTGTTGAGGCTCAAAAACCTATAGTGGAGCATTGCAGTGTTGAGGCTGAAGAAACTGCAGTGGAGCATTTCAGTGTTGAGCCTGAAGAACCTGCATTGGAGAATTATAGTGTTGAGCAGAAAGAACCTGCATTGTAGCATTTCAGTATTGAGAAAGAACACCCGGCAGTGGAGAATTTCAGTGTTGAGGCTGAACACCAGACAGTGGAGCATTTCAGCGTTAAGCCTGAAGAACCTGCATTGGAGAATTGCAGTGTAGAGGAAGAACACCCAGCAGTGGAGCATTGCAGTGTTGAAGCTGAAGACCCGGCAGTGGAGCATTGCAGTGTTGACCCTGAAAAACCTTCATTGTAGCATTGCACTGTTGAGGAAGTACACCCGGTAGTGGAGCATTGCAGTGTTGAGGCTGAACACCGGCAGTGAAGCATTTCAGTGTTGAGCCTGAATAACCCGCATTAGAGAATTGCAGTGTTGATGATGAAGACCCAGCAGTAGAGAATGTAAGTGTTAAGGCTGAAAAACCTGCAGTGGAGAATTTCATTGTGGAGAATTTCATTGTTGAGGCCAAAGAAACTGCAGTGGAAAATTGCGGTGTTGAGGCTGAAGAAACTGCAGTGGAGAATTGCGGTGTTGAGGCTGAAGAACATGCATTGGTGAATTGCAGTGGTGAGCCTGAAGAACCTGCAGTGGACAATTCCAGTGTTGAGGCTGAACACCAAACAGTGGAGCATTGCAGTGTTGAGGCTGAAGAACCTGCATTGTAGCATTGCACTGTTGAGGAAAAACACCCGGTAGTGGGCATTGCAGTGTTGAGGATGAACACCGCAGTGGAGCATTTCTGTGTTGAGCCTGAAGAACCTGCATTGGAGAATTGAAGTGTTGAGGATGAAGACCCAGTAGTGGAGAATGTCAGTGTTAATGCTGAAAAACATGCAGTGGAGAATTTCATTGTGGAGAATTTCATTGTGGGGGCTGAAGAAACTGCAGTGGAGAATTGCAGTGGTGAGCCTGAAGTACCTGCAGTGGACAACTGTAGTGTTGAGGCTGAAAACCCGGCAGTGGATCATTGCAGTGTTGAGCCTGAAGAACCTGCATTGGAGAATTGCAGTGTTGAGAATGAAGATTCAGCAGTGGAGCATTTCAGTGCTTAGACTGAAAAACCTGCATTGGAGAATGTCAGTGTTGAGGCTAAAGACTAGACAGTAGAGAATTGCATTGTTGAAGCTGACAAACCCCTGCAGTTCCCATTACTAGGAAGTGGGTCTCCCATACTGTTTGTCTATGCAGTGAATGCAAGGCCTGCCCCAAATTTTGATGTACCCCAATATCCCCTGGAAGAGACGTGGAGGAGAGCCTCCTAAAAATCTGTTCCCATTACAAAGGAGCAGGTCTTCTATACTTATAATGCCTATGCATGGGGGGTATACATCAACATACTGTCTAAAAAATTTGTTTATGGGCATCATAAACACCCTTTACAACAATAATATGGGTGTTGCATCACGGACCATGGTCACCAAAGATGTTTTCTCGCCAATCAGCAGGAGAATTGGTCATCATTTCTTCCTCTGGCTGAGGTTGCCTTTAACAGTCGTGTTAATCAGTGCATGGGGACCTCGCCATTTTTCTGTAATTATGGGTTTCATCCTCATTTTGGTGAGTTTTCCAGGATAAGTTCTGGGTGTTCTGGGTGGATGTCACCATTCAAGAGCTGGCGGATGTCTGGAGGAAGGTTAAAAATAACTTTGGGGTGGCTCAGCATAGACAGAAGTGGAAGGCCAATAGGAGGCACTCGTCAGGGTTCACCTTCAAAGTGGGAGATAAGTTATGGCTTTCCTCTAAGAATATTAAATTGAAGGTGCCCTCGCTGAAGTTGGGTCCTAGATTCACTGGTCCGTATGAAATTCTAGAGGTGGTCAATCCAGTTGCCTTCAGATTAAAGCTCCCTCGGTCTTTCAGTATTCCTAATGTGTTCCACAAGTCGTTGTTGAAGGAATTTATTCCCCCTGTTCTGTCTTCCTCTCCCCGCCTCCTCTGGTGTCTATTGAGGGAAGCTTCGAATATGAGGTACAAAAGAGTCATTGATTCCCGAATGGTCCGGAATTCCCTTCAATATCTGGTACATTGGAAGGGGTATGGATCTGAGGAACAGTCCTGGGTTCCAGTTCACTCTGTAAGGGCTGACCGGTTAGTCCAAGCATTTCATCGGAGGTTTCCTGGGAAACCTGGAGGTCCGGTGGCCCCCCTTGAAGAGGGGGCACTGTCACGATCCTCGCTCTGTTTCTGTATTTTTGTTACTTTGTGTTGGGGCTGTCACTCTGTGCTGGGTCTGTGCTGCAATCACCTGTGTTCATTTTCTTTAATTAGTCTTCTACTTAAGCATGCTTGCTCCTACATCCAGTGTCAATCGTACACTTGCTGTTGCCTGGGTAACATTGATCACTATGTGCTCTGTGTCTGACCCTGTTTGACTTGTTTCTCTCCCCGGACTCAGAACCTTTGCTTGTGACCTGACTTCTCTTGTGCCTACTCCCTGTAAACTGCTTTGTCTAACTGGATTTCCTGACCTCGGCTTGTGAATTGGTCCTCGTCCCTGACCTCCCTTTGTCGTACTGCGCCATTTTCTGGACCTGACATTGGATTATTTGACCTCTCTTTACTTATTCAGTAAGTAATATTTATATTTACTATAATGACTTGCGTCACAGAGGGGGAATGCAGTATATACTGAGGGGGCTGCAGTAATCAAACAAAAAAGTTCCAGCAACAAACATCCCAATCAGATTGTTGGATAGAAGTTAAAACTCTTTATTGCAATGCCTTTAAAAACATACTGTTAAAATTATAAATCCAGGGGATTTCGCGTTTCAAATAAAATGTTCTTATTCATAACCAATATTGTCGACTGTGCTCGTTTAGCGGCCTGAACTCAGCGCATTTATATTAAAACAGAAATGTTTTTGTGTGATGGTGCAATATGTGAGCATTTGGGACCCCATTTTAAACTTTTATCCAGGGCCCCACTTTATCTAAAACTGGCCCTGGCGGTGGTGTAAAGATTCAGCAAGATGGCTCATTTCATGCGCTACCTGCATTACTGAATGCCAAGACTTTGGCACAAATTTGAATTAAGGAGATTGTGAAATTACATAGAATTCCCTCTGATATTGTTTCTGAGTGGAGAGTTCAATTTATACACAGCTCAAAAAAAAATAAAGGAAACACTAAAATACCACATCCTAGATATCACTGAATTAAACATTTCAGTTGCAATTCTTTACATAGTGGAATGTGTTGAAAACAATAAAACATAAAAATGATCAATGTAAATCAACATTAAAATCCCATGGAGGTATGGAATGATACTCAAAATCAAAGTGGAAAATTAAATTGCAGGCTGATTCAACTTCAGTGGAACTGCTTCAAGTAAAGAAAATGATGCTCAAAAGTGTGTTTGTCCTCCACTTGCCTGTATGACCTCCCTACAATGTCAGGACATACTCCTGATGAGGCGGCGGATGTTCTCCTGAGGGATTTCCTCCCAGACCTGGATTAAAGCATCAGTGAACTACTGAACAGTCTATGCTGCAACATGGCCTTGGTGGATGGAATGAGTCATGATGTCGCAGATGTGCTCAATTGAATTCAAGTCTGAGGAATGGACAGACCAGTTCATAGCATCAATGCCTTCATCATGCAGGAACTGCTGACACACTTTAGCCACATGAGGCCTAGCATTGTTGTGCATCAGAAGGAACCCAGAGCCCACTGCACCTGCATATGGTCTCACAATGGGTCTGAGGATCTCTTCCTGGTACCTAATGGCAGTCAGGGTACCTCTGGCTAGCACATGGAGGCATGTGTGATCCTCTAAAAAAATGCCTCCCCACATCATTACTGACCCACTGTTAAACAGTTCATGCTCAAGGATGTTGCATGCAGCAGAATATTTTCCACAGGGTCTCCATACTCTGTCATGTCTGTCACATGTGCTCAGTGTAGACCTGCTATCATCCGTGAAACCACAGGGCACCAATGTTGAATCTGCCAATCTTGGTGTTCTCTGGCAAATGCCAATCATCCTGCATAGTGGTGGGCTGTAAGCACAACACCCATTTGTGGATGTAGGGCTCTCATACCACCCTCATGTTGTTAGGGTCACACTAAATCAGTGTGATCATTAGGGTTGAGCATTCCGATACTGCAAATATCGGGTATCGGCCGATATTGGCTGTATCGGAATTCCGATTCCGAGTTCCGATATTTTCGTCTTATCGGATACCGGAATCGGGATTGTCACTGTCACTGTCAGTGTCCGTCGGTCGGGTCTGTCAGGAGTCAGCGGCACTTACCTGGCAGAAGATCTCCGGCGGTCACGTCCTGGACTGCTTCATGGCCGCCATCTTCTTTCCCCGGCGGTCACATGCAGTTTCTCGCGATAACTGCAGTGACTGCCGGGTAATCCCGGCCGTAAAGCAGTCAGTCCGATGACGTCACCGCCGGGGAAGCAGGTAATCAGCTGTGCTGCGTCGCGATGACAGGCTCTGCCTGTCATTGCGATGTAGCAGAGTTGGATCGTCGTGGGACTGTCGTTACTATGGACTGCGTCGGACAGGTGGTATACTGTTGGTTTGTTTTTTTTTCTTTTTTTACAGGAGATCGATGGCGTCGCAGGAATGAGAGAGTAATAAAAGAAATGAAAACTGTGTTGTCTCTTTTATTTCATTAAAAGACTTTTTTCTTGCTTTGTCTTTTTTTTAAACATTTAATAACTTTGGGATTAATAATGGATCGGTGTCTTATTGACGCCTCTCCATTATTAACCGGGCTTATTGTCACCGTGCAATCAACGGTGACATTAACCCCTTATTACCCCGCTTGCCACCGCTACAGGGCAAGTGGGAAGAGCCGGGTAAAGTGCCACAATTGGCACATCTTTTGATGCGCCAAATGTGGGGCTGCTGTAGCCTGGTATTATCAGGCTGTTGAGGGCCAAAATCCATGGGCCTTGACAGTCTTTTAATACCAGGCCGCAGCAGTCTGCATTTTACTTGGCTGGTTAACAAAAATAGGGGGGATCCCCACGCGGTTTTTTTTTTCGAGGGGATCCCCTATTTTTGTTAACCAGCCAAGCTAAGCAGACTGCTGTGGCCTGGTATTATCAGGCTGGCAAGGTCCATGGATATTGGATCCTTACCAGCCTGAAAAACCAGGCCTCAGCGGTCTGCTTCATCTGGCTGGTTAACAAAAATAGGGGGACCCCACGCCAATTTTTTTTCGAGGGGATCCCCTATTTTTGTTAATCAGCCAAGATATGCAGACTGCTGTGGCCTGGTATTATCAGGCTGGCAAGGTCCATGGATCTTGGCTCCTTAACAGCCTGAAAATCCAGGCCTCAGCGGTCTGCTTCATCTGGCTGGTTAACAAAAATAGGGGGGACCCCACGCCAATTTTTTTCGAGGGGATCCCCTATTTTTGTTAATCAGCCAAGATATGCAGACTGCTGTGGCCTGGTATTATCAGGCTGGCAAGGTCCATGGATCTTGGCTCCTTAACAGCCTGAAAATCCAGGCCTCAGCGGTCTGCTTCATCTGGCTGGTTAACAAAAATAGGGGGGACCCCACGCCAATTTTTTTCGAGGGGATCCCCTATTTTTGTTAATCAGCCAAGATATGCAGACTGCTGTGGCCTGGTATTATCAGGCTGGCAAGGTCCATGGATCTTGGCTCCTTAACAGCCTGAAAATCCAGGCCTCAGCGGTCTGCTTCATCTGGCTGGTTAACAAAAATAGGGGGGACCCCACGCCATTTTTTTTTCGAAGGGAACCCCTATTTTTGTTAATCAGTTCCCTCTGACGTCACTGATGGTGTCCCTGGCTGACCTGAAGTGAAAGTGGAAAGCAATCAATTAAGCTTTCCACTTAAGGGCCCGTCTCACATAGCGATATCGCTACCGAGATCGCTGCTGAGTCACTAGTTTTGTGACGCAGCAGCGAGCTCACCAGCGATATTGCTGTGTGTGACATTCAGCGACGATCAGCCCCCTTGCCGGGTATCGCTGATCGTCGCTGAAATGTCAGGACCTTTTTTTGATCGCTGGTTTCCCGCTGACAGGCACACATCGCTGCGTGTGACAGGCGGGAGACCAGCGATCCGCTGGTAACCAAGGTACACAGCGGGTTTCCAGGCGCGGGGCTGTGCCTAGAAACCCGCTGTGTACCTTGGATACCAGCGCCCTGATGCAGGGAGCTGGTATCCAAGGTACACAGCGGGTTTCCAAGCGCTGCGCGGTGCCTGGAAACCCGCTGTGTACCTTGGTTACCAGCGGATCGCTGGTCTCCTGCCTGTCACACGCAGCGATGCGTGCCTGTCAGAGGGAAACCAGCGATCAAAAAAAGGTCCTGACATTTCTGCGACGATCAGCGATACCCGGCAGGGGGGCTGATCGTCGCTGAATGTCACACACAGCGATATCGCTGGTGAGCTCGCTGCTGCGTCACAAAACTAGTGACTAGAGTTGAGCGATACTTTCCGATATCCTAAAGTATCGGAATCGTAATGGTATCGCCGATATCACTAAAATATCGGCGATACCCGATACCGATACCGGAAGTCCCATGTAAGTCTATGGAACAAAATATCGAAATTAAAAAAAACCCATTCTTGCCTTGTTGGTTAATTGTACATGAAGGAAAACAAGAAAGAGTAATGTAGAATGTATTGGGGGAGGTTGAGGAGACATTAAAGGCATAGATGTTTGACCCAATCCAATGGAATAGCATTAATTTTTTTTTTTTAGGAAATACGTTCGGATTGACGAACAAATTGACAATGTTGTTAACCTTTTTTCTATTTTGTCAAATATGTCTGTTTCACAACTTCCATGGTCTTCACCTTTTTAACTTTTCACACACTTTCTCCTTCATAATTTTCAGCAGCATCATCTTTCTCATCAAATTATTCTTCATCTTCACCTTCTTAATCTTCTAAAACTTCTTGCTATTCATCTTTTTGTTAACATTACTTATATTGTTCTTATTAAACAGTTATTATTCTTCATATTCTACTTCTTCATCTTCTTCCTATTCATCCTTTTCATCATATTCTTATTTGTGACAGACATTCCTGTACTTGTAATCTGTAAAACTCTGAATTTTCATCCTTCCGTTCTTGCTGTCACGAAAGATTTTAATTACAACAGTATTTGTCCGCGTTCAGTTTAGCCTGCAGCAGCATCAGGCATTTTCCAGGGGCACCACGAGGAGGAACGGACTCACCCCATACACTGCTTAGTCTTCTTCTGCTTAGAATTTAGAGCATATATTTTGCTCTTCATTTTGGTCTTATACTTAATGTTCTTCTGCTTTTTGATCTTCTGCTTATTGTTCTTCTGTCTCTTGTTCTGTATCTTGTAGTTTGTCTTAACCTTCTTTGTCCTGTTGGTGATGGCACAAAAGCCAATGGAAGTAACGAGGACCAGCTGACTGTGCTGGAACCCGGAGGGTCAGCAGAAGGAAAAGAGCCAATGGCACAACCGAGGACCAGCTGACATTACTGGGACAGGGTTACTAAGCAGGAGGTACCTGTGCTCCAAAGCACTACCAAGGACCAGCAGACGTTGCTGGAACTCGGATACCGACATGGAGGCACCTAGGCCAAAGGCACTGCGGAGAACCATCTGACGGTACTGGAACCCGGATGAGTAGCAGAAGGTACAAGAGCCAATGAAAGTAACGAGGACCAGCTGACTGTGCTGGAACCCGGAGGGTCAGCAGAAGGAAAAGAGCCAATGGCACAACCGAGGACCAGCTGACGTTACTGGGACAGGGTTACTAAGCAGGAGGTACCTGTGCTCCAAAGCACTACCAAGGACCAGCAGACGTTGCTGGAACTCGGATACCGACATGGAGGCACCTAGGCCAAAGGCACTGCGGAGAACCAGCTGACGGTACTGGAACCCGGATGGGTAGCAGAAGGTACCCATGGAAATTAAAGTTGAGGCAGCAGGACTGTTTGCCGTTCACACAGCAGGGGAACAGCTGACATTACTGAACCCCAGTAACACGGGAGCAAGTGTAGACTGTGCTAACAGCACTTCCGAGAAACAACTGGCGGTGTTGTAACCCAGGATGAGAAGAGAACAGGGTGGAGGCAGCAGGACTTTTTGCCGTTCACACAGCAGGGGAACAGCTGACATTACTGAACCCCAGTAACAACAGGAGCAAGTGTAGACTGTGCTAACAGCACTTCCGAGAAACAACTGGCGGTGTTGTAACCCAGGGATGAGAAGAGAACAGGGTGGAGGCAGCAGGACTATTTGCCGTTCACACAGCAGGGGAACAGCTGACATTACTGAACCCCAAAAACACAGGGAAAGTGTAGCTGTGCTAACCATTCCGGGGAAAAATGGCGGTGTTAAAACCCGGGGTTTTGAGAAGAGAACAGGGTGGAGGCCGGATTTTTTCCCGTTCCCCCGCAGGGGAACAGCTGACTTATAACCCCGTAACACGGGGGGGGAAAGTTAGACTGTGCAACGCATTCCCGAAAAAAACTGGGGGTTTTGTCCCAGGGATGAGAAGAAACGGGTGGGGCAGCAGGATTTTTTTGGTTTTTCACAAGCAGGGGAACAGCGACATTCTAACCCCCCGTCCCCAGGAGCAAGTGAAGTGTAACAGCACCCCCCGGGGGGAAAAAAAAAAACGCCGGTGTTGAACCCCCCAGGGATGAGAAAAACCCAGGGGTGGAGGCAGCGGATATTTCCGTTAACAGCGGGGGAAAGCTGACATTATGAACCCAGTAACCGGGAAAAAAGTGGGGGACTGTGAAACAGCATTCCGAGAAAAAAAGGGGGGTGTTGAACCCCGGGGTTTTGAGAAGAGAACAGGGGGGGCAGCGGAAATTTGCCGTTCCACGGGGGGGGAAAGTGACATTACTAACCCCCCAAGTAAAAAGGGAAAGGGGGTAGACTTGCAAAGCACTTCCGAGAAACAAACTGGCGGTGTTAAAAACCAGGGTGAGAAGAAACGGGGGGGGGGCACGGTTTTTTTCCTTCACCAGCAGGGGAACAGCTGCATTACAAAACCCCAGTAAACGGGGCAAGTGTAGGGCTAAACACTTCCGAGAAAAAACTGGCGGTGTTTTAACCAGGGAGGAAGGAAAGGGGGGGGCGCGGGGATTTTTTGCCGTTACACGGGGGGGGAAAAGTGACATTACAAAAACCCGAACCAAGGAGAAGTTAGACGTGCTAACAGCATTCGGGGAAAAAACTGGCGGTGTTGAACCCAGGGATGAAAAGAGAAAAGGGTGGAGGCCGGATTTTTCCGTTCCCCCGCGGGGGAAAAAGCTGATTTACTGAACCCAGTAAGGGGGGGGCAAGTTAGATGTGAAAAACAGCATTGAAAAACTGGGGGTTGAACCCCGGGGAGAGAAGAAAAGGGGTGGGAGGCAGGGGGATTTTGCCGTTCCCCCCAGCAGGGGAACAGCGACTTTAAAAAACCCCCAAAAAACACGGAGAGTGTAACTGGAAACACTTTTCCAAAAAACAACGGCGGTTTTTTTAACCCCCCAGGGAAAAAGAAGAGCAGGGGGAGGCGCAGGATTTTCCCTTTTCCACAGCAGGGGAAAGTGACATTATAAACCCCATTTAAACGGGGCAAGGTAGACTGTGAAAGGGGCACTTGAGAAAAAAATGGCGGTGTTGTAACCGGGGTGAAAAGGGGGAAAAAGGGTGGGGCAGCGGGACTTTTTCTTCCACCGGGGAAAGTGACATTACTGCCCCCCAGAAAAAAGGGCAAGTTGATGGTAAAAGCATTCCCCGGAAACAACTGGCGGTGTTGAACCGGGTTTGAAAAAGAGAACGGGTGGGGCGAAAGGAAATTGGTTTCACACGCGGGGAAGGGGAACATTACTGCCCCCAGTAAACAGGGAAAGTTGAGTGCTAAACCCCTTCCCCGAAAAAAAACTGGCGGTGTTGACCCAGGGATGAAAGGGAAAAAAAAGGGTGGGGCGAGGATTTTTTTGCTTTCACACAGGGGGAAAAGTGAATTACTAACCCCCCTTTAAAAAGGAGCAAGTTAGACGTGTTAACAGAAACTTCCGAGAAAAAACGGGGGGTGTTAAAACCAGGGATGAGAGAAAACAGGGTGGAGGCGCGGACTTTTTGCCGTTCACACGCGGGGAACAGGAATTACTAACCCCCCAGAAAAACGGAGCAAGTGTAGATGTGCTAACAGCATTGGAAAAACTGGGGGTTTGTAACCCCAAGGGAGAGAAGAAAAAGGGTGGGGAAGGGGATTTTGCCTTCACACGCAGGGGGAACAGCTGAATTATACCCCAGAACCCCACAGGAGAAGGTAGACTGTGTACCACTTCGAGAAAAGGCCCCGGTGTTGTAACCCAGGGATGAAAAGAGACAGGGGGGAGGCAGCGGGGACTTTTTGCGTTCACACGCAGGGGAACAGGACTTACGAACCCCAGTAAACCGGGAGAAAGGTAGACTGAAAAAAAAAACCCCCCAAAAACTTGAGAAAACAATGGCGGTGTTGTAACCCGGGTGAGAAGGAACAGGGTGGGGCACGGGCTTTTTCCTTTTACAACAGGGGAACAGGAATTACTAACCCCCAGAAACCCCCGGGAAAATTTTGTAAGGGGAAAAAAGCATTCCGGAAACAAGGCGTGTTGAACCCGGGATAAAAGAAACCCCGGGTGGGGCGCAGGATTTTTTGGTTCACACGGGGGGGAACAGTAAATTTTACTGCCCCAAAAAAAACACAGGAGAATTTGGGGGACTGTAAAAACCCCCACTTCGGAAAAACTGGGGGGTTTTGAACCCGGGGATGAAAAGGGGGAACAGGGTGGAGGCAGCGGATTTTTCCGTTCAAACAGCAGGGGAAAGTAATTACTCCCCAGTAAACACAGGAGCAAGTGTAACGTGCTAACAGACCCCGGGAAAAAAAAAACGGGGGTTTTTGTCCCGGGATGAGAAGAAACGGGGGGGGGCGCAGGACTTTTTCCGTTACACAGCGGGGAAAAACAGCTGTTTTACAAAACCCCAGAACCCCGGGAGCAATTTTTGGGACTGTGCTAACACCCTTCCAAGAAAAAAACGGCCCCGGGTGTAGTCCCAAGGGTTGAGAAAAAAACAGGGTGGGGGGCGGGGTTTTTTTTCCGGGGTTCACACGCGGGGAACAGCTGACATTACTGCCCCCAGTAACACAGGAAAAAGGGGTTAGACTGTGCTACAGCATTCCCCAAAAAAAACTGGCGGTGTTGTAACCCAGGGATGAAAAGGGAAAAACAGGGGGGGGGGCGCAGGACTTTTTGCCGTTCACACGGGGGGGAACAGCTGCATTAAAAACCCAGTAACACAGGGAAGGGGTTTTGACTGTGCTAACAGCACTTCCGAGAAAAATGGCGGTGTTTTCCCCCAGGGATGAGAAAGAACAGGGTGGAGGCGCGGGAAATTTTCCCCTTTTCACACAGGGGGAACAGGAATTACTGAACCCCAGTAACAAAAGAGAAAGTGAGACTTTTGCTAACAGACTTCGAGAAACAACTGGGGTGTTGTAACCCGGGATGAGAAGAGAAAGGGTGGAGGCAGCAGGATTTTTGCCGTTCACCAGCAGGGGAACAGTTTGCATTATGAACCCCAGAAAACACGGGGCAAGGGTAGACGTGCTAACGCCCCCTTCCGAGAAACAATGGCGGTGTTGAAACCCCCAGGGATGAGAAGGAACAGGGTGGAGGCGCGGGACTTTTTGCCTTTCCCACAAAAACAGGGGAACAGTGACATTACTGAACCCCAGAAACCCCAAAGGGGGAAGTTTTAAGAGTGTGCTAACAGAAATTCCCGGGGAAAAATGGCGGGGGTTGTACCCAGGGATGAGAAGGAACAGGGTGGGGGGCGCAGGACTATTTGCCGTTAAACCACAGCAGGGGAACAGCTGACATTACTGAACCCCGGGAACACAGGAGAAAGGTAGACTGTGTAACAGCACTTCCGAGAAACAACTGGCGGTGTTGTAACCCAGGGATGAGAAGGGGAAAGGGTGGGAGGCGGGAATTTTTGCCGTTCACAAGCAGGGGAAAGCTGACATTACTAACCCAGTAACACGGGAGCAAGTGTGACTGTGCAAAACGCATTCCGGGGAAAAAACTGGCGGTGTTTGTAACCCAGGGATGGAAGAAAAACGGGGTGGAGGCAGAGGACTTTTTGCCGTTCAACGGGCAGGGGAAAGCGACATTACTGAACCCCGTAAAAACAGGAGCAAGTGTAGACTGTGCTAACAGACTTCTGAGAAACAAATGGGGTGTTGTAACCAGGGTGAAAAAGAGAACAGGGGGGAGGCAGCAGGACTATTTGCCGTTCACACAGCAGGGGAAAAAGGCTGACATTACTGAACCCAGTAACAAGGAGAAAGGGTGTGGGACTGTGCTAACAGCACTTCCGGAAAAAAACTGGCGGTGTTTAACCCAGGGATGAGAAGAGAAAGGGGTGGAGGCAGAAGGACTTTTTGCGTTACAAGCGGGGGGAAAAGTGAATTACTGAAACCGAACACGGGAGCAAGTGTGGGCTTTGCTAAAAAGCACTTCGGAAACAACGGCGGTGGTTGTAACCAGGGATGGGAAAGAACGGTGGGGCAGCAGGCTTTTGCCGTTCACACGCAGGGGAAAAAAGTGACATTATGAACCCAGTAACCGGGAGCAAGTGTAGATTTTTGCAACAGCACTTCAAGGCAAAACTGGCGGTGTTGGAGCCGGGTCAAGGAGGATGTTTAAATACTAGATCAAGTATTTTCCTTTTTTGTGCAATAAAAATGTCTATACCCAAAACAAGAGAAATTTAAACCTTTAGTACCATAAGTTTATGATTTTACTTTAAAAAATTATAGGGAAATTAATAATTGACAAAAAAAACGCATACATTAACTGTTGAAAAGCAATTGAAAAACCCCCCAATAAAAATCGGTTAAATATTTGCTTACGGTTTAAATAAAAGCATCAAGTACTTTTCAGAATCCATTAATGATGGATAAGTAACGTAATGTAACCCTTTTATTTGCTGAATAATATCACTAAAAAGTTTTTAAAAATATCTAAAATTTTTCCATCATGTTAATACTGATAATATGTGGCAATCATTTTATTAACAAAAAAAACCTTTAAAAAGTGCATAGTGAAAACAGCTATTTAGCCTGACTGTGGACTTGCAAGCATGACAACGGATAGATAAGGTATATTAGATGACACTGCATAGCCAAGATGGTGAATGGCGATGTAATACTGTACCTCAATAAAGTGTGCGTTACTACTACATCCTTATTTTTTATATAGCTTTCTAAAAGGGTACGTGGCATGTATGCTTGCGCCTTTGTTTGGACGCACAGACTGGCTTCCTGCTGTGACGCGTTGGGTATTGGAGCGTTGTGCGTCTTAGGACGCAGATAACATTCACGGTGCGCATCGTTCATCATCGCAAGCGTACCGACAACACAAAGGCGTTGTCATGACTGCTTTACTCAGTAAACATGTCCTATGTGAAACATACACGCATGTGCCCTATTACATAACAGCTACAAAGAAAAATGCGTGTGAGGTGTGACACAGCTGTTTTGTTAAGGTACAGTATTATATCGACATTGTAAGGTGTCGCTATTCGTCTGATTAAATAGATATCATTCACCTATTCTATCAGTTGTCGTTCTTTCAGCACCACTTACAGGTATATATTTTGTATTGTGACTATGCACTATTGACTTTCCCAAAGGTAATGCATGATTTTGTTAGCGATTATCATGTTTACATGAAGTACCTTTTTGATATGGGCTGTTAACTTTCTAATCAAATATGGTATTTTTTAAAATGACACAAATTAAGTAATGTTGAAGAGGACTATTCCTAATGAAATTGTTTGCACAATATTACAGGTGTACATCACGTCCCTTAATCAACATTGGATATTATATTTACTTGTATGCTTTTATTTCAAAGGCAAGAACACTGGAGTATAACCTTCGCACTGCAGCAGTTGTCAAAGTTCAACCCCAAACATTATGCATTTCCCAAAACATTGCAGTATTTGAGTCATCATGATGTGAGTTGGATTTGTGTAAGCTATGGGTGACAAGGTTGACCATCAGTATCCTATAGAAAGTAGGCTTTTGTGTTTGCATTTGTTTTCGACATGTGCTATCTGTAATAATATGTCACAATTATTTTGTTACAGATTTGTGACAAAGACAAATCATTTTATGTTTGAAAGTTGACGTTTCAAATGTTTACAGCTTAGAAATCATGGTGTAGCCTCATATCTATGTGTAGCATAGGCACTTTGAGATGTAATTTTTTTTTTTCACCATGATTAGGTAGCTAGCAGTAATTTTTGCCGGACACACAGCAGGGGAACAGCAGGCGTTACTGAACCCCCCAAACACATCAGCGATTGTTTTCATCTGTGCATTTTAACACTTCTGAGCAGCAACTGGCGCTGTTGAAGCCAGGGTCAAGGGAGGGTGTAGGCAGAGGCCTAGTATGAGCGTTTGAAGTTGAAGTTGTAGTTAGCAGCAGTAATTTTTGCCAGACCCCACAGCAGGGGAAAAAGCAGGCGTTACTGAACCCCACAAACACATCAGCGATTGTTTTCATCTGTGCATCTAACACTTCTGAGCAGCAACTGGCGCTGTTGAAGCCAGGGTCAAGGAGGGTGTAGGCAGAGGCCTAGTATGAGAGTTTGAAGTTGAAGTTGTAGTTAGCAGCAGTAATTTTTGCCAGACACCCCAGCAGGGGAACAGCAGGCGTTACTGAACCCCACAAACACATCAGCGATTGTTTTCATCTGTGCATCTAACACTTCTGAGCAGCAACTGGCGCTGTTGAAGCCCAGGGTCAAGGAGGGTGTAGGCAGAGGCCTAGTATGAGACGTTTTGAAGTTGAAGTTGTAGTTAGCAGCAGTAATTTTTTGCCAAAACACACAGCAGGGGAACGCAGGCGTTTTCTGAACCCCACAAACACATCAGCGATTGTTTTCATTTTGTGCATCTAAAAACTTTGAGCAGCAACTGGCTGTTGAAGCCCAGGGTCAAGGAGGGTGTAGGCATAAAATATTGAGTTTTTTGCCTTGTTACGTGGCCATTGCAAATGTATGTACTTCAAACAAGAATAAATGAAGTTTTTACTACAACAATAAAATGATAAATTTCAATTACAAGAATAGAAAAATATTTATACTTGACAGTCCTCTGTGGTTGATAACGTTTAATGGCTAACTGAAAATATGGTAACAATTCAAAGCTTTCGAGACTTTCTCAGGTGTCTTCATCAGGCTAAGAGTAAAGCCAAAAATGAAGAATCACATATTTCTACACACAACAGGACACAGGAATAGCTAACAAGTGAGGGGGGGGACAAGTGAGGGGAGACCGGCAACAAAAAGGAGAACAAGGATGAATTATCAGCGCCACACAATCACAGATAAAATTAATGAATTTACCTGTGGCAAAAGACTTTTGTATGCCCGGTCATAGCATCATGGATATGGAATTTACTGTTATTAAAATATAACTTCAAATTGAGAAACGTACAAAGGTTTTTAGAATATAAGCTCATCTGACCTTTGACACTGTTAGTGATGGAATGAATTTGATCACATGGATTTATGTCATTTATATCAATTAAGGAATCTGCGTCTATGCCCTTCCAGGGTCATGAAAACCCAAAAAATACGCCAATGAGAGGGCAATCAAACTTTCTATCCTTATCTAGGAACTGTTCCAATATTTATGTTCATCCCTGTGAGATAATGACAGTTCTGATACACGTCACTTACTTGTCTTACCTATTGCACTATTCCTGTGTCCTGTTGTGTATAGAAATATGTGATGCTTAATTTTTTTAGTTAGTCTTTCCTGATGAAGAGACGTGAGTAGCCTTGAAAGCTTGCAATTTGTTTCTATCTTTTCAGTTATCCATTAAAAGGTATCAACCACTGCTGACTTGAAGTCTAAATATTTTTCTATCTACTGGCTAAACACGGTACAAAGATACACATGTTTTCTAATTTCAAGAAGGAAAAATAAAGAAAATACAAATATAAACGCATATATGCACATGCCAAAAATAAATGGAACAACACAACACCCAAAAAATTGGTAAAAAATATAGTGGGTTGTAAATTTAAGAATAAAAGTAAATTTTTTTTTTTTGAATAATGCTTAAGGAACGCTATGTTAAACCATAACATAGTGAAGACAATGGATTTTGTAATAGTCACTCATCATCATCATCGCAAATTTTATGTGACAGTCACAGACATTTCAATTATTTAAGTTCATAAAATCGTAACTTTCTATAGCATGTATGACATGTCCAGCATGGACTCATCAATGTGATTGATGACACAATAATGTACAATAAAAAATAACCATTTAAAAAAACATTAGGCATTGTTTGTCACAATTTAAGTGTGTGCCTGCAAGTGTAGGTGAAACAAAGGCTACGGATAGCAAAGGTATATTCTATGTCTGTATCAGACAGTGGACAGCCTCTGATGGGTAATGCCGATGTTATACTGTACGTCAATAAAGTCTGCGGCTGAAATCATGCATTTTTTGCTTGTAGAGTGTTGAAGAGGGTAAAAGAATGTCTGGTTTGCGCAAAGCTTTATCCGTCAACACTAACTTCCTACTGTCACGCGTAGGGTAGGGTAGCGTGTGGCAATTAGCTGACTATCAAATGTGAGGTTAGGCTGCGTTATTGCGCACTAGGGACGCAAAAAAAATACAGCAGTAATAATTTAATGTGTAATACTTACACCTATGACAAACCAAAAAATTACGTTCCCTCTTTAACAATGTACAAGACTAACAAGCCTAATGGTTGAACGCTGACTTAATTGAGATACAGTATTACTCAACATTGTCCATGAGTAACTATGCACTGTGATACCTATATACCAGTATTAATTTATATCTCTTGTGGTTGTTTCAACAGCACTTGCAGGTATAACTACCTATTGTCAGTATGCATGATGCACTTTCTAGATGTAATAATTTATTATTGGACATTATTACCATGTTTACATGCTGGCCATTTCATATATGGTGTTTGAAGTTACAGTTGGCATCAGTATGTGTATTTTATAATGTCTGTCATAAATAAAACTCGTGATGATGATGATGATGAGGATTTAATGATTCGTACATCCATTGAGTGCATTATCTTACAGGTACAGATAAAGTTCCTTAAAAAGCATTAATTCATAAGTCTGAAATGTACTTTTATGCATTAATTTAAAAATGTGAAGAGTAGACTATGTTTATTTTTTTGTTACCATTTTCTAATAGACATGTGCAGATATGCGCTGTGATGACAAATTATTATTTGTCCATATTGTCATAAAAATTTATCATTCTAGGCCTGCAAAACTTCACAATTTCATGTTTTCAGCATAACAAGCAGGGTGACGGCTCTTCCCTATTTGGAGCATGTTGGTCATGTGTTTTTCTGTCCATGTGTCGGGAACAGGACACTTCTTGCCGTTGACACAGCAGGGGAACAGCTGGCTTTACTGAACCCCACTAACAGTAGAGCTTGTGTTTTGTTCTGTGGACACGACACTTCTGAGCAGCAACTGGCAGTGTTGGAGCCCAGGGAGTAGAGTTCAGGTGGTAGAAAGATGAACATAACAGGAGACATGGATAACGTTGCGAACCAGTTATTTAATCTGAAAACGGACAGACAAATTCTGGCGAGATCCATGCTTGTTCATTTTCAGAAAAGTAAGCCGGTCTACATTATCGGAGGATAGTCGCATGCGACGGTCTGTTAGTACACCACCTGCAGCACTAAAGACGCGCTCCGATAATACACTGGCAGCAGGGCAAGCCAGCACCTCCAATGCATACTGGCTAAGCTCTGGCCATGTATCCAGTTAGAGACCCAAAAACTTGAATGGGGAAGAGCCATCTGGGAGTACACTGAGAGGCAAAGCCAAGTAGTCTGTCACCATCTGACGGATACGTTGCTCCCGCTGATGGAGCCCTCTCGGATGGTGTAGACATTTGTGGCGCTGCCACAAAAACTTTGCCACATTTTTAACATACTGGTCTTTCCCTGTGCAGAGGCACTGCGTGTGCTCCCTCTTGTTGCAGAGCTCTCTACACTGCCTCGACGCACAGAGCTGCTTTGTAAAGCAGTAGCAGCAGCAGTGCTCTCGGCAGTAAGGTAGAACATTAGGGATTGCACCAGTGTGTCTTGGTACTCCCGCATTTTACGCATCCCGGTTCAACGGTGTGATGAGGCTTTTGATGTTGTCCCGGTAGCGAGGGTCTAGGAGGGTGTACACCCAATTAATCAGACGTCGTGAGAATGTGGGCGATGCGGCGGTCGTTTCTTAGGCACTGCAGCATGAAATCAACCATGTGCTGCAGACTCCCAACTGGCAAAGAAACGCTGTCCTCTGCAAGAGGCGTTATCTCTGCCTGCTCTGCATCACCCCACCCTCGCTCTACATACTGACTAGAGCGTTTGTGTACCTCCCTCTGGAGCGATGTCTTCCTCCTCCATTGACTCCTCCTCCTCATCCTCCTCACAAAGTGAGCCCTGCCCAGCCCTTTGTGAGGAACCACGTTGCGCTGACTTTCCAGAAGGTGATGGAATTTGTGACTCCTCATCCTCCACCTCTTCCAAAACCTCATCCCTTATTGCTTGCAGTGTTTTTGAAGCAGGCAGATAAGGGGGACAGTCAGGCTGACTAGTGCATCATCTGCACTCGCCATCCGCGTTGACTCATCAAACGCACGCAAAACGTGGCACATGTCCTTCATAGTGGCCCACTCATTAATGGTGAAGTGTGGACGGCGCAAATTGCGTGTTGATTGCGCCTGATGCAGCTGATACTCCATAACTGCTGGCTGCTGCTCACACAACCGCTCCAACATATGTAACGTTGAATTCCACCTGGTGGATACGTCACATATGATGCGATGTTCAGGAAGGCGCAATCTGCGTTGCAGAGCTGCAATGCGCGATCTGGCCATGCTGGAACGTCGCAAGTGAGCGCACTCTAGGCGGACCTTGTGCAGCAGTGCATCAAGATCCGGATAGTCCCTCAAAAAACTCTGCACGACCAAGTTGAGCACATGTGCCAGACATGGTATGTGAGTGAGGTTGCCAAGGCCCAGAGCTGCCACCAGATTTCGGCCATTGTCACACACTACCAAGCTGGCTGGAGATTCGCTGGCAAAAACCACACGTCGCTCTCCTGCTTGATGGCATTCCAGACCTCCTGCGCTGTGTGGCTTCGATTCCCCATAGGAATTAATTTCAGAACGGCCTGTTGCCGTTTGGCCACGGCTGTGCTCATATCGGTCGCATAAGGTAAGCGTCCACGGGTCCATGTGGAGGTAGACCGTGACGGCTCCTGCAGCGATGATTCTGAGGAACTGGAGTAGGAGGAGGAGTCAATGTGGACAGACTTGATTCGGCAATCCTTGGAGTTGGCAGAACACGTACAGCGCCACTCGCAAGATCTGTACCCGGCTCCACAACATTCACCCAATGGGCAGTGAGTGAAAGGTATCGTCCCTGGCCATGGGTACTGGTCCACGCATCGGTGGTCAGGTGGACCTTGCTACTGACGGCGTTTAGTAGCGCATGTTTAATTTTTGCCTCAACATGCTTTTGCAGACCAGGGACGGCTTGCCTGCTGAAATAAAATCGGCTGGGCACATTGTATTGTGGGACTGCCAATGCCATTAATTCACGGAAACTGTCAGTCTCCACCAGCCTGAATGACAGCATTTCAAGGGACAGGAGTTTTGCAATGCCAGCATTCAGAGCCTGTGCTCGTGGATGGTTTGCCGAGTATGGCCGTCTTTTATCCCATGCCTGTGCTACCGATGGCTGTTTTGTGGCCTGGGTGTGTGAGGATGACAGGGAACTTGCAGCTGTGGGTGGAATAACACTGTGTCTCTGGACAACAGTGACAGAGGTTCTTCCATGGCGATCCTTTGAGGAAGCCTTACCAGCTGTGTGTGAACTGGAGGAAGAGGCTCCAACAGGAGCTGAAGATGTAGGTGCTGCTGTAGGTTGGCCTACATCTCCAGTGTGTCTTTGTAACTCAACAAAGTGCTTTGACCGCACATGTTTCCACATATTTGTTGTATTAAGGTTACTGACACTTTTACCTCTTTTAATTTTTTGATTACACAGCTTGCATTTTACATAGCAAATATCATCTGCAACTGTATCAAAAAAGGACCACGCAGAGCAAGTCCTGGGAGCGCCCGGTTTGGCTGTTGTAAGAGAACTGCTCCGAACGGGTGCCAAACTGGAGGCTACAGGCAAGCGAGTCTGCAGCCTACCTCTCCCTACTGTTTGGACCGTTGGTGCAATCTCTTCCTCAGAGCTGCTCCCACCACCTTCCTGTTCCTCACGCCATGTTGGGTCTTGGACCTCATCATCTCCACCACTACCCTCTTCCAACACCTGCTGTTGTTGGGTGGTCTGGCCAGCACCATGCTCAACAGAAACTGGCAACTGAGTCTCATCATCATCAGATGCGTTCTGCGGTGTGCTGACCATCGGCACTGGCTCACCCGCCTCTTCAGATTCAGAGAGACACAGCTGTTGCGCATCACTGCATACTGCCTCTTCTTCACATTTCAGAATGCTGCTTGGCTGGGCCCCTGTTTCCAAGCCAACAGATTTGAGAACGAGAAGCAGAGACTCAGCTGGCTCCTGTACAGAGCTCTCTGACTGCCTGGGCAATTTGGCAGGCGGTGAAGAGACTGATGGTTGTTCAACAGTGCTGTGGTCCTGAGAGGAGGTGGAGGTATTGAAGTCGATGCATTGGCTGCCATCCAACCAACAACGGCTTCAATTTGTTCTTCACGCAGCAGGGGGGTACGCTGAGCTCCTACAAAAGTGCGCATAAAGGAACGCTCACGGGGAAAACTGGTGGATGCTGTGTCACTGGGTGCGGCAGCAGCCACAGAATCCCCACGTCCTCTCCCTGCTGCAAATCCACGGCCTCGACCACGACCACGTGCCTTACTCACTGACTTCTTCATCTTGGTAGATTGATAAAGAAAGTCAGAAAAGTTAAGGCCTAAGTGTGGTTATTCCTCACAGACTACAGTGAACCCTGCAGACAACTGTTCAGTATCTGTGAAAGGCTCCTTTGTGTACTTCTATAGTGTTTGCAACCAATGTATTGTATACGGATGGAAGCGCGTCACACTAATAGATTAGATTTTTTTCCACTAAAATGGAGCAGCACCAATTTGAAAAAGTGAAGATAGGCATGACACACGCTCGCAACTCAAGCAGTGTTTGAATACAAACTGGAGCGTAATCTGCATCACAAAATGAAAAGCTCACAGACTACAGTGAACACTGAAACACAACTATTCATATCTGTGAAAGCTCCTTTGTGTACTTTATAGTGTTGCAACAATGTATTGTATACGGATGGAAGCGCGTCACACTAATAGATTAGATTTTTTTTCCACTAAATGGAGCGCACCAATTAGAGAAAAATGTGAAGGATGAGGCAGTGACACACGCTCAGCAACTACAACGGCAGTGTTGAAGTACAAACTGGAGCGTAATCTGCACTCACAAAATGAAAAGCCACAGACTACAGTGAACACTGAAACACACTATTCACTATCTGTGAAAAGCTCCTTTGTGTACTTCTATAGTGTTGCAACCAATGTATTGTATACGGATGGAAGCGCGTCACATAATAGATTAGATTTTTTTCACTAAAATGGAGCAGCACAATTAGAGAAAAATGTGAAGATGAGGCAGTGACACACGCTCAGCAGACTACACCGCAGTGGTTGAAGTACAAACTGGACGTAATCTGCACTCACAAAATGAAAAGCTCACAGACTACAGTGAACACTGAAACACAACTATTCACTATCTGTGAAAAGTCCTTTGTGTACTTCTATAGTGTTTGCAACAATATTGTATAGGATGGAGCGCGTCCACTAATAATAGATTTTTTCCACTAAAATGGAGCAGCACCAATAGAGAAAAATGTGAAGGATGAGGCAGTGACACACGCTCAGCGACTACACCGGCAGTGGTTGAGTACAACTGGACGTATCTGCACTCACAAAATGAAAAGCTCACAGACTACAGTGAACACTGAAAACAACTATTCATATCTGTGAAAGCCCTTTGTGTACTTCTATAGTGTTTGCAACCATGTATTGTATACGGATGGAAGCGCGTACACTAATAGATTAGATTTTTTCCACTAAATGGAGCAGCACCAATTAGAGAAAAATGTGAAGGATGAGGCAGTGACACACGCTCAGCAGACTACAACCGGCAGTGGTTGAAGTACAAACTGGAGCGTAATCTGCACTCACAAATGAAAAGCTCACAGACTACAGTGAACACTGAAACAAATATTCACTATCTGTGAAAAGCTCCTTTGTGTACTTCTATAGTGTTTGCAACCAATGTATTGTATACGGATGGAAGGCGTCACACTAATAGATTAGATTTTTTCCACTAAAATGGAGCAGCACCAATTAGAGAAAAATGTGAAGGATGAGGCAGTGACACACGCTCAGCAGACTACAACCGGCAGTGGTTGAAGTACAAACTGGAGCGTAATCTGCACTCACAAAATGAAAAGCTCACAGACTACAGTGAACACTGAAACACAACTATTCACTATCTGTGAAAAGCTCCTTTGTGTACTTCTATAGTGTTTGCAACCAATGTATTGTATACGGATGGAAGCGCGTCACACTAATAGATTAGATTTTTTTCCACTAAAATGGAGCAGCACCAATTAGAGAAAAATGTGAAGGATGAGGCAGTGACACACGCTCAGCAGACTACAACCGGCAGTGGTTGAAGTACAAACTGGAGCGTAATCTGCACTCACAAAATGAAAAGCTCACAGACTACAGTGAACACTGAAACACAACTATTCACTATCTGTGAAAAGCTCCTTTGTGTACTTCTATAGTGTTTGCAACCAATGTATTGTATACGGATGGAAGCGCGTCACACTAATAGATTAGATTTTTTTCCACTAAAATGGAGCAGCACCAATTAGAGAAAAATGTGAAGGATGAGGCAGTGACACACGCTCAGCAGACTACAACCGGCAGTGGTTGAAGTACAAACTGGAGCGTAATCTGCACTCACAAAATGAAAAGCTCACAGACTACAGTGAACACTGAAACACAACTATTCACTATCTGTGAAAAGCTCCTTTGTGTACTTCTATAGTGTTTGCAACCAATGTATTGTATACGGATGGAAGCGCGTCACACTAATAGATTAGATTTTTTTCCACTAAAATGGAGCAGCACCAATTAGAGAAAAATGTGAAGGATGAGGCAGTGACACACGCTCAGCAGACTACAACCAGCAGTGGTTGAAGAACTAACTGGAGCGTGATCTGCACTCAAAAAATCAAAACCTCACAGACTGCAGTGAACACTGAAACACAACTATTCACTATCTGTGAAAAGCTCCTTTGTGTACTTCTATAGTGTTTGCAACCAATGTATTGTATACGGATGGAAGCACGTCACACTAATAGATTTGATGTTTTTCTAATATAATGGAGCTGCACCAATTCCACTAAATAAAATAAAAAAAAAAAAGAGTCAGTGACACGTGCAGATGCCTACAAACAGCGGTGGATGCAGAGCAAACTGCAGCGTCACCTGCACTGTCACACACACACCTTGCACAGAGCTGTTAAAACAACACTGGCAAAATGAAGCTTTACACAGCGGTTGGTAAACTAGCCTGCCTCAAGCACAGTAGTACACAAAATCGCAATATCTAACTGTCCCTCAGAGTGAGCAGAGTAGCGTTCTGTCCCTTACTGAGTTCACAGCACAGTGACGCTAAAATGGCGGCGGCGCCTTTTATAGTGCATTCTGACATCATTTCAGCAGCCAATCACAGCCATGCCATTAGTTAAGATGACCGCAGCATTACAGGATGTGCCCACACTTCGTAGGATTCCTCATTGGCTGACTAAAATCACATTGCCTCTCAAAGAATTATGGGAACTTCCGATTCCGGTATACGATATGGAAAAAGTATCGGAATTAAGTATCGGAATTCCGATAACGCGAATATCGGCCGATACCCGATACTTGCGGTATCGGAATGCTCAACACTACTAGTGACTCAGCAGCGATCTCGGTAGCGATATCGCTATGTGAGACGGGCCCTTAAGCGATGTTACCCGCAGTGTCGCTGTCCCAGATCGCTGCCTGAGCTGCCTGTTTGGCAGCTCAGCAGCGATCATGTAGCGATACACCAGCGATCCTGACAAGTGCATATCGTTGTCGGGATCGCTGGTGTATCGTTATGTGACACCCAGCCTTTACTTTCCTGTCAGGCAGGAGAGGAACTCATTCATTTGGGGTTTACTGTGAGGCTGCAGCATTAGCTGCGGTCCCTGCAGTAAACATTAACCCTTTCTGAAGGATTACACCGTGGGACCTGACTGTGCATGGGATAGGTAAGAATAATTTTGCTTTTTTATTTTATTTTTATTACAGGAAATGGTTTTTGCAGTAAAATAAAAGATGGTCAAAAACATGTGTCTTTATTTCATTAAAATGATTTTTAATTAAAGTGTGTGTGTTTTATTTTTATTTCATGCAATAGGATTAATAATTGATAGTTGTCTAATTGACAGCTATCAATTATTAACCTGGCTTAAGGTCACCTTTCAATAGCAAGGTGGCTATAACCCATATTAACCCATTCGCCACCGCTACAGGGCAATGGGAATAGACGGGCAAAGTGCCAGAAAGGGCGAATCTAATTATAGATTTGTCTTTCCTGGGGTGTCTGGGGGCAGATGTTAGTAGCCGGGGGGGGGCAAAAATAATGGTCCCTCTCTGGGCTATTATTATCTGCCCCCACTCACTGGCTTTGTCTGTCTGGTTGCGAAAATAGGGCGGGAGCCCACGCATTTTTTTTCAGCAATTTTACACCTCATATATATATATACATGTCATTGAATTTGTGACACATATATATATATATATATTTATATTTGTAGTTCATACACTTCTACATAGTATAATAGCCGCTAATTCAATTGCCGGCTTTTGTGAAAATGCAGAACCCGACATGAAATGACACTTGGTGTACATAGGGTTAACCATGTCTTTTCATGTCCTTTGCTATCTAATTTGCACAAACAATTAAATCAGACTATGTGTGCAAAATTTCACACCTGTAGGGGTTAATTAAAGGTGTAAATTCTTAGCAAAAAAGTCCGTTTTTTTACAACGAATTTACACCTTTAATTAACCCCTACAGGTGTGAAATTTTGCACACATAGTCTGATTTAATTGTTTGTGCAAATTAGATAGCAAAGGACATGAAAAGACATGGTTAACCCTATGTACACCAAGTGTCATTTCATGTCGGGTGCTTCTGTCTTTTCACTGAAGCCGGCTTTACCCGGCAATTAAATCAGAGGATATTTTACTATGTAGAAGTGTATAAACTATACATATATGTATATATATATGTCACAATGACATGTATATATATATATATATGTATTCTATGTGTGTATATTTACTGTTTACAAGGAAAGAATGGGGTTTTTTTAGTTGCGATATTTTGTTCCCATAGACTTACATGGGACTTCCGGTATCGGTATCGGGTATCGCCGATATTTTAGTGATATCGGCGGTACCATTCCGATTCCGATACTTTAGGATATCGGAAAGTATCGCTCAACTCTAGTGATCATCTTAATTGTTTGTTGCCAAATTGTATATCTCAGAGAGCTTTACATGTACATGAAGAGAAACCACTTGTGATTGAAGACACAGTCACTAGCAGCAAATCTGTTTATTGATCATAAGGCACATCCTTTCATAGGTTATCACTTGTTAATATAATTCTTGGTACAATCCTATAAGTTCTCCTTCCTCAGTTGGACTTTAATTAATATTGATTGGCTTAATGGTTTGGTACAGGGCCCCTCATAGTATGCCGGTTTGTCTGACGGCGAGTGGCCCCCCACCATGAGAGACACTTTTTTGTACTATGAGGGGCCCTGTGCCAGTGCTGTCGCCCATGAGTCGGCCCCCCCACCTGCTCAGGGAACCGGCACTTGCCCGAGTGCGCCAGGTGCTGACGCCGGCCCTGGGGGGGGTATTTGTAGGTTTTGTAGACCGTCCACTCTTGCAAGAGCATGTTCATTAAATGTCTAAGCATGCAACTGGTATTCAAATTTCTGAGATTTTTCCCTCGGCTAAAGGTCCTTCCGCACTTTTTACAGATAACTTTTGCCTCATAAATAGGATTTTGGTCAAAAAAGTGCCACACTGGACTCTTCCTACTATGGTATAAATTTTCAGGGCTTGCATGCCAAGCTGTCCTGCAACTTTTTTTGTTTTTTTAACACCTTTTTGGACTGCTACGGGCCTGCCAGATAACTGCTACTGCAATGTCGATGTCTGCTGCGGATCGTTCTCCTCTTCTGAGCTATTGCCAGCGGCACCCTCTTCCCCCAATGGATGCCAATCCGGGTCAACAACTGGGTCATCCATCACCTCCTCTTCAATTTCATCTGCACCTTCCTCTGTGGAAGGTGGTATAGTATGCGGGAAGGGGCACCTGAGTTTCATCAGGGTCAGATTCTGGTTCAGTAGACTGCGAGGGCAATGTAGTGCTCTGGGTGAATGTATCAGCAGAATCATCTAGCAGTGGGTGTGCATCAGCGCACTCCATCTCTGATTCATGTTGGACTGGGGAATTCAGGATTTGACTTGATAACCCAGACATGGTATGTGAAAAGAGCTCCATGGAATAATCTGAATTGTGGGCTGCCGCATCCTTCACTTTTGGTGGGGGTGAAGCACACAAGGAAAGGTGTTGTTCCTGACGAGGAGCCTGCACTGACGACTCAGTGCTTGCATTTTTTTAAACTTCAGAAGAGGAGGCAATAGAGCTGGAGGCTGTTTCGGCAATGTAAGCCAAAACCTGTTCCTGATGCTCTGGATTTAAAAGCAGTTTACCTACTCCCAGTAAAGGGAGCCTTCCATGCTTTCTTGAGCCAGACAATGATGCTGGCTCAACACCTCCTGCCTTAGGTGCTATTGTGCTTATAGCACTTCCAGCAGATGCATCACCACCACCATCAGTACCAGCTGGCCCCCACGCCCACGTCCACGACCTCTTCCACCTACTTCCTAATTTTTGTGAAAATGTACCCAAAATACCAGCAGATATATGGTACTGTATCAGAAGCGGACAGCTGTATACAGTCTAGGGATAATTGTAAATCTCCGTATATATTTCAGAAGTCACACACAGACGCTCTCAGGCTCAGAATGGATTACACCAGAATATAAAAAGTAGTAAAAGGGTAATGTATCAGAAGCGTACAGCTGTATACAGTGTTGAGGTAATTTGTAAATCTCCGTAAATATTTCCGGAGTAACAGACAGACTTTCACAGGCTCAGTATAGATCACACCAGAATATAAAAAGCAGATCTGCAAGAAATAATCACACATGTGGGCTAATGTTCCAGGTGTCAATGATGCACTTAGAGTGGTGGGTGTAAGAGGACTTTCTGGCAAAAAGGGTACTGTATGAGAAGAGTACAGCTGTATACGGTGAGGGTGAAAAATTTTAATCTCCGTGTATATTTGCGGAGTAACAGACACAGACTCTCACAGGCTCAGTATGGATTACACCAGAATATAAAAAGCAAACAAAATTTCTGTATCATAAGCATGCAGCTGTATACAGTGTTGGGTCAATTTTAAATCTCCATATATATTTGAGGAGTAACACACACGCTCCAGGCTCAGTATGGAGTAGACCAGAATATGAAAAGCATAAAAAGTGTACTGTATCAGTAACGTACAGCTGTATACAGTGTTGGGGTAATTTTACATATTCCTATATATTTCAGGAGTAACACACATGGTCACAGGCTCAGTATGGATAACACCAGAATATGAAAAGCATAAAAAGTGTACTGTATCAGTAGCGAACAGCTGTATACAGTGTTGGGGTAATTTTAAATCTCCGTATATATTTCAGGAGTAACACACACGGTCTCAGGCTCAGTATGGATAACACCAGAATATGAAAAGCATAAAAAGTGTACTGTATCAGTAGCGTACAGCTGTATACAGTGTTGGGGTTATTTTAAATCTCCACATATATTTCAGGAGTAAAACACACGCTCAGAGGCTCAGTATGGAGTTGACCAGAATATGAAAAGCATAAAAAATGTACTGTATCAGTAGCATACAGCTGTATATAGTGTTGGGGTCATTTGAAATCTCCATATATATTTCAGGAGCATCACACACGCTCCCAGGCTCAGTATGGATAACACCAGAATATGCAAAGTATAAAAAGTGTACTGTATCAGTAGCGTACAGCTGTATACAGTGTTGGGGTAATTTTAAATCTCCGTATATATTTCAGTAATAACAAACACGGTCACAGGCTCAGTATGGATAACACCAGAATATGAAAAGCAGAAAAAGTGTACTGTATCACTAGCGTACAGCTGTATACAGTGTTGGGGTAATTTTAAATCTCTGTATATATTTCAGGAGTAACACACACGGTCACAGGCTCAGTATGGAGTAGACCAGAATATGAAAAGCATAAAAAGTGTACTGTATCAGTAACGTACAGCTGTATACAGTGTTGGGGTAATTTTACATCTTCCTATATATTTCAGGAGCATCACACACGCTCCCAGGCTCAGTATGGATAACACCAGAATATGAAAAGTATAAAAAGTGTACTGTATCTGTAGCGAACAGCTGTATACAGTGTTGGGGTAATTTTAAATCTCCATATTTATTTCAGGAGTAACACACACGGTCTCAGGCTCAGTATGGATAACACCAGAATATGAAAAGCATAAAAAGTGTACTGTATCAGTAGCGTACAGCTGTATACACTGTTGGGGTAATTTTAAATCTCCGTATATATTTCAGGAGTAACACACACGGTCACAGGCTCAGTATGGAGTTGACCAGAATATGTCCTAGGCATCTAGGACACAGACCCTGACTACATAGCATACCAAACTCCTCATCGATTAAGTCGGTATTCTAGGAGCTTATTTCAGCCGGGCCCTAACCACACACACGCATGACCACACTGGCGCAAAGCATACAGTCATAGCCAAAAGTTTTGAGAATGACACAAATATTATATTTTCACATGATCTGCTGCCCTCTGGTTTTTATGTGTGTGTTTGACAGATGTTTTTTATCACAGATAGAAATATAATTGCAAACATATGAGTAACAAAAGCTTATATTGACAGTTAGAATGAGTTAATGCAGCAAGTCAATATTTGCAGTGTTGACCCTTCTTCTTCAGGACCTCTGCAATTCTCCCTGGCATGCTCTCAATCAACTTCTGGACCAAATCCTGACTGATAGCAGTCCATTCTTGCATAATCAATGCTTTCATTTTGTCAGAATTTTTAGGTTTTTGTTTGTCCACCCGTCTCTTGATGATTGACCACAAGTTCTCAATGGGATTAAGATCTGGGGAGTTTCCAGGCCATGGACTCAAAATCTCTGTTTTGTTCCCTGAGCCATTTAGTTATCACCTTTGCTTTATGGCAATGTGCTCCATCATGCTGGAAAAGGCATTGTTGATCCAAACTACTCTTGGAGGGTTGGGAGAAGTTGCACTTAGAGGACATTCTGGTTCCATTCTTTATTCATGGCTGTGTTTTTTAGGCAAGACTGTGAGAAAGCCGATTCCCTTGGCTGAGAAGTCACCCCACACATGAATGGTTTCAGGATGCTTAACAGTTGGCATGAGACAAGACTGGTGGTAGCGCTCACCTTGTCTTCTCCGAATGAGGCGTTTTCCTGATGTCCCAAACAATCGAAAAGGGGATTCATCAGAGAAAATAACTTTACCCCAGTCCTCAGCAGTCCACTGCCTGTACCTTTTGCAGAATACCAGTCTGTCCATGATGTTTTTTCTGGAGAGAAGTGGCTTCTTTGCTGCTCTCCTTGAGACCAGGCCTTGCTCCAAGAGTCTCGGCCTCACAGTGCGTGCAGATGCACTCACACCTGCCTGCTGCCATTCCTGAGCAAGCTCTGCACTGCTGGTAGTCCGATCCCGCAGCTGAAACACTTTTAAGAGACGGTCCTGGCGCTTGCTGGTCTTTCTTGGGCACCCTGGAGCCTTTTTGGCAACAATGGAACCTTTCTCCTTGAAGTTCTTGATGATGCGATAGATTGTTGACTGAGGTGCAATCTTTCTAGCTGCGATACTCTTCCCTGTTAGGCCATTTTTGTGCATTGCAATGATGACTGCACGTGTTTTTTAGAGATAACCATGGTTAATAGAAGAGAAACAATGATGCCAAGCACCAGCCTCCTTTTAAAGTGTCCAGTGGTGTCATTCTTACTTAATCATGACAGATTGGAGGAAGAGAAACCAATCACAAACTAAAATGTTTTTATACAAATGCACAAAGCATGGGTAACAAACAAGGGAGAATTGGAACTACTAACTCAGGAGAAGAAGTATGATGTCATTGGAATCACTGAGACTTGGTGGGACGATACACATGATTGGAATACAAGGCTAGAAGGATACAACTTATTTGCAAGAAACAGACTTGATAAACGAGGAGGAGGTGTGGCATTGTATGTTAGAAAAGCGTATATCTGCACAGAGATTGACGCTTCAGAGACTGGGAGTTCTGTGGAAACTGTTTGGGTAAGAATACAAGGACAGAACAATGGAAAGGACACCATTGTAGGCATTTACTACAGGCCACCTATGCAAGCTGAAGATATGGATGAACTCTTTATGCATCAAATGGCCAAGTTCTCCAAAAAATATGACATAGTGGTCATGGGAGATTTCAACTATCCAGACATTTCTTGGGAATCTCAGGCAAAACTAACAGGTCAAGGAAATTCTTATCCTCTCTTGCTGACAACTTTGTCTTCCAAAAGGTAGGGGAGAAAACAAGGGGATCTGCTACCTTGGATCTAATCCTTATAAACAGGGAGGAAATGGTTGAGGAGGTAAGAGTGGCTGGGACCCTAGGAGGTAGTGACCATGCTATTTTAGAATTTTGGATAACTAGAGGAGGAAGACCTGTGAAGACTCAGACTTCAAGGTTAGAATTCAGAAAAGCAGATTTTAAGGGACTCAGAAAGAGAATTGGAGGGATCCAATGGCTGGATATCCTTAAGGACAAAAATGTCCAGGAAGGATGGGAAATCTTGAAAAATGAGATTCTCAAAGCACAATCATTAACAATTCTGAAAAGAGGGAAGAATAGGAACCATTTAACGAAACCAGGATGGATGAACACAGAACTTAAACACATGCTAAAAAGGAAGAAAGAAATGTATATCAAATGGAAAGAGGGAGGCATATCCAAAGAAGAATATAATGATGTCCGCATAACCTGCAGGGCAAGAATCAGATTAGCTAAAGCTGGCAATGAATTAAGGCTTGCAAGAGATGTCAACATCAATAAAAAAGGATTTTGGGGATATGTCAAAAGTAAAAGAAAAGTCAAAGATGCTATAGGATTTTTACAGGATGAAAATTATGAAATGGTAAGAAAGGATGTTGAAAAGGCCGAACTATTAAATTCCTATTTTGCATCTGTTTTCTCTCAGAAAGGAAATGTAACATCAAATGATCTTCACTGTCCTATTAAAGGAATTGAAGAATCCAGGATATCTATAAACAGAAAAATAGTGAGGAAACACTTAGCTAACATAAATGAATTCAAGTCTCCAGGTCCAGATGAATTACACCCCAGAGTACTGAAGGAGATAGCAGAAGAAATTTTTGAACCACTGTCCATAATCTTTGAAAATTCTTGGAGAGCAGGAGAAGTCCCAGAAGACTGGAGAAGAGCAAATGTTGTTCCTGTCTTCAAAAAAGGGAAGAAGGTGGACCCAGGGAACTATAGACCGGTGAGTCTGACATCTATACCAGGAAAGATCTTTGAACAAATTATTAAACAACATGTATGTAAGTACCTGGACAAGAATGACGTGATTAACCAGAGTCAGCATGGGTTTGTAACTAATAAGTCATGTCAGACTAATTTAATTTCCTTCTATGTCAGAATCACTGACTGGGTGGATCAGGGAAATGCTGTAGATATATTATATCTTGACTTCAGCAAAGCATTTGACAAAGTATCTCACACAATCCTTATTGAAAAAATGACTAAGTATGGAATGGACAAGGCAACTGTTAGGTGGATTCATAACTGGCTTAGTGATAGGACCCAAAGAGTGGTAGTAAATGGCTGTACATCGAGTTGGAAGAATGTATCAAGTGGGGTACCACAGGGCTCTGTCTTGGGCCCTGAATTGTTCAACATCTTTATCAATGATTTAGATGAAGGAATTGAGGGTAAACTGATTAAATTTGCTGATGACACAAAGCTAGGAGGGATAGCTAATACTAGAGAAGAGAGAGAGAGGATTCAAAAAGATATAAATAAACTGGAGCAGTGGGCAGCAACTAACAGAATGGTTTTTAATAGGGAAAAATGCAAAGTACTTCATCTGGGAAATAAAAATGAAAAAAGCGTATACAGAATGGTAGGAATAAAGCTAAGCAACAGCACATGTGAAAAAGACTTGGGTATACTAATAGATCACATACTGAACATGAGTCAACAGTGTGATGCAGCAGCAAAAAAGGCAAATACAATTCTAGGATGTATTAACAGAAGCATACAGTCTAGATCACGTGAAGTCATTATTGCCCTCTATTCCTCTTTGGTCAGACCTCATCTGGAATACTGTGTCCAGTTTTGGGCACCACATTTTAAAAAAGACATCAACAAACTGGAGCAAGTTCAGAGAAGAGCGACCAGAATGGTGTTCGGTCTACAAACCATGTCCTATGAGGAATGGTTACAGGATTTGGGAATGTTTAGCTTGCAAAAAAGAAGACTGAGAGGTGACTTAATAGTTGTATACAAATATCTCAAGTGCTGTCACATTGTAGAAGGATTATCTTTATTCTCATTTGCACACGGAAAGACTAGAAGCAATGGGATGAAACTGAATGGGAGGAGACACAGATTAGATATTAGAAAAAACTTTTTGACAGTTAGAGTGTTCAATGAGTGGAACAGGCTGCCTCGAGAGGTGGAATGGAAGTCTTCAAACAGAGGATGGACAGACATCTGTCTGGGATGATTTAGTGAATCCTGCTTTGAGCAGGGGGTTGGACCAGATGACCCAGGAGGTCCCTTCCAACTGTACCATTCTATGATTCTATGATTGATCTCCAGCCATGTCCTCATCAACACCCACACCTGTGTTAATGGAGCAATCACTGAAAAGAGGTTAGCTGGTCATTTTAAGGCATGGCTGCAATGATGTTGAAATGTGTTTTGGGGGTTAAAGTTCATTTTCTAGCCAAATATTGACTTTGCAAGTAATTGCTGTTAAGCTGATCACTCTTTATAACATTCTGGAGTATATGCAAATTGCCATTAGAAAAAGTGAAGCAGTAGACTTTGTAAAGATTAATATTTGTGTCATTCTCAAAACTTTTTGCCATGACTGTATAACGGTGATACTACCGCATGGCGGCTCAGCATTGCCACCCTTTTATAGTAACAGCTACAGGATCTGCCAGAAACAAGGACCAATAAGAAACTGTTCCAAAACACATGTAGTTTCAAGACCTTCCTGGCAGACCAATAGGAGCTGCTGCAGTACCTGAACATGTGATCCCTGACCTCCAATTAGAGATCTTACCCTGGGCATGCTCAGAAGGGGAAACGCAGGACTTCGTCCCAAAAACGTCTGCTTGAGCACTGGCTATAATAGCAGATCCAGGAGAGGCAGCAGCAAGTCTCTGCACAGTATTGGAATGGGCAAGACGCTGGGACCGACGTCTCTGCTGAGCAGGCTCCACTGCGGCCGGAGATGAATGGGGGACCGCAGTGGGACTGGTTCGTAACTCCCCTTGTGCAGCAGCGTGAACTCGAACCCTAACATTACCCCCCTCCTAGGGACTCCCCTTCTTTGGGCCTCGCTGCGCTCAAAGGCAGCAATGAGCTGCGGAGCCTGAATATGCTCAGCAGGCTCCCATGACCTATCCTCAGGCCCATAACCCCTCCAATCCACCAAATAAAACTTTTTGCCATGCACCACCTTGCACCCCAGAATAGCATTCACCTCATAATCGTCCGTAGACGAACCCGATGTCCCGGCAGATGACTCGGAAAACCAGGACAAGTATGCTGGTTTCAGGAGGGAGACATGGAATGTGTCGGTAATACCCAGGGGTGGCGGAAGGGCTAACCGGTAGACCACAGGATTGACGTGTTCAAGGACCTTGAAGGGACCCAAGAAGTGAGGTGCGAACTTAGTGGACTCTACGCGCAGCCTGATGTTACGAACGGAGAGCCACACTAAATCGCCAGGGGCAAAAGTCGGAGCGAGGAGCCAATGTGCGTCGGCGGATGACCTCATTCTCTCTTTGGAGGCCTGAATGTCATCCTGAGTGCGGTCCCAAATGTCCCGTGCCTCCACAGCCCAGTCTGCCACCCTGGAGTCGGCAGAAGACACAGGCATAGGTACGGGAACCCGCGGATGCTGACCGTAGTTAAGGAGAAATGGGGTTTGTCCAGTTGAATCAGCCACAGCGTTGTTTAATGTAAACTCCGCCCACGGTAACAAGGATGCCCAGTCATCCTGCCTAGCTGAAACAAAATGTCGCAGATATGTGACCAAGGTCTGGTTGGCCCTCTCTACCAACCCATTCGTCTCGGGATGATAAGCAGAAGAGAGATTTAACTCAACACTGAAAAGGCGACAAAGCTCTCTCCAGAACCGAGACGCAAACTGGAGACCCCGATCGCTGAAAATTTTGTCCGGCATACCGTGTAAGCGGAAGATATGTTTGATAAACAGTGTCGCCAAGGCCCGTGCAGAAGGTAACCGGGGTAGCGGCACCAAGTGCACCATTTTAGAGAAGTAATCGGTGATATCCCATATGATGGTACACCCACGAGATTTGGGCAAGCCTACCACAAAGTCCATCCCGACCATCTCCCAAGGCCTGTCTGCCACCGGCAATGGGTAAAGTAACCCAGCTGGCCGTTGACGAGGGGACTTATTTTTGGCACAGGAGACACATGCCCGAATATAATCTCCAACGTCCCGGACCATATGCGGCCACCAGTATGTCCTTGCAAGTAGCTCAGATGTCCTTTTTTTCCCAAAATGTCCACCCACCCTGGACGAATGGGCCCAAGAGAGAACCTCCGGTCGCAAATTAGATGGTACAAAGGTCTTGCCTGGAGGGACAGATTCTAGCGAGACCGGAGCTACAGTTCTCAGGCTCTCAGAAGGGACAATAAGCCGTGGCTCCCCTTCCTCCTCCTCAGAAGACACAACGGAGCGAGAGAGAGCATCAGCCAGAATGTTCTTCTCTCCCGACAGAAAATGGAGGGTGAAGTGAAAGCGGGAAAAAAACAAGGACCATCTGGCCTGACTGGAATTTAGCCGCTGGGCAGTCTGTAAATCCACCAGATTTTTGTGATCCATGAAGACTTGGAAGGGAAAGCGAGCCCTCTCCAACAGATGTCTCCACTCCGAGAAGACCAACTTCATTGCTAGCAACTCCCTGTCCCCGATGGAATAATTCCTTTCCACTGGTGTGAAGGTCTTGGAGAAAAAGAAGCATGGGTGCTTCCGACCTTGAGCATCCTTTTGGAAGAGGACTGCTCCAGCACCAACGGACGAGGCATCCACCTCCAATATAAATGGCTTATCAGCATCGGGGCGATGTAGGATGGGAGCGCTAGCGAAATGGGACTTAATAGAAGTGAAGGCCTTGGAGACCTCTTCAGACCACAATTTGGGATTTGCTCCCTTTTTGGTGAGGGCTACCACGGGAGCTACCAAAGTTGAGAAGTGAGGGATAAACTGGCGGTAGTAATTAATGAACCCCATAAAGCGCTGCACCGCCTTTAGAGAATGGGGTTCTTGCCAGTCCATCACCGCCTGTAGTTTGGCTGGATCCATAGCCAATCTCTGGGCGGAGATGATATAGCTCAGGAAAGGTAAGGACTCCTGCTCAAACACACATTTTTCCAACTTTACGTAGAGGGAGTTTGCCCGTAAGAGGTCGAAGACTCTGCATACATCTCTCCGGTGGGAGTGAATATCTGGGGAAAAGATGAGAATATCATCCAGATAGACTATGACTGAGGTGGAGAGCATATCCCGGAAGATGTCATTAACAAAGTCTTGAAAGACGGCCGGGGCATTACAGAGCCCGAAGGGCATCACCAGATATTCATAGTGCCCATCCCTGGTATTAAAAGCCGTCTTCCATTCGTCCCCCTCACGGATGCGAATCAGGTTATAAGCACCCCGCAGATCTAATTTCGTAAATACCCTTTCCCCCCCGTAGCCTATCAAATAGCTCAGAAATCAGGGGCAACGGGTATTTATTCTTCTGCACGAAGAAGAACCCCGCCCCTGCAGGTGACACTGACTTCCTAATGAATCCTCTTGCCAGGTTCTCCTGAATATATTGAGATAGAGCCTCCGTCTCCGGGAGAGAAAGGGGATAGACCCGTCCCCGAGGAGGTTCTGCTCCAGGCAAGAGGTCAATAGGACAGTCATAAGGACGGTGAGGTGGAAGGACTTCTGCAGCCTTTTTGGAGAATACGTCTGCATACGATCAATAGTATTTAGGAAGTGAAGTAAGATCTGCGGGCATCTCTGTAGTGGCCACCTGAATGCATTCCCTCATACATCTGCCTTTACATGACTCACCCCAACCGTGGAAACGGAGCCAGGGCATCCCTAACAAAATCTCGTCTATTCCCTCGGGAATGACCAGAAGTGAGATAATATCCTGATGGAAAGGGGACATTGACAACTTGAAAGGGATGGTCTGATGTGTGATTGGTGAAGGCAGTGTCGACCCATTCACTACTCGAACAGTCACGGGTTTGGCGAGCATCACCAGAGGTATAGAGTGGCGGAGAGCGAAGGTAGAAGACATGAAATTTCCTTCGGCTCCAGAATCCACACAAAGCGTGACTGTTAAAGTGGATGAGCCAAAATTGATTGTCCCCCTACTTGGACAACTTGGAGGCGTGTACTACTGTGTCTAGTGAACCCCCCCAATGGTTACTAGACGTGGTCGTTTCCCGACCGCTGTGGACATTTATTAGCATAATGCCCTACTTGTTGGCAAGCATTACAAGTCACAGATACTCGAGCGGCCCGAGACTTAGGTCTCGCTTGAGAAATCTCCATGGCCTCAGGGGAATCGGATGCCTAAATGGAAGATTCAAGAGGTCTGGCGAAGGTGGGCACCAGCCGGAACCTCTGCCTACACTGGGCCCGCTCCAACCTCCGCTCGTTAAAACGGAGGTCGATGCGGGTAGATATGGTAATGAGCTCCTCCAGTGTGGCAGGAATCTCCCTGGTGGACAAGGCGTCCTTCACATGATCTGCCAGTCCCCTCCAGTACACTGGTATAAGGACTTTATCTGGCCAGTCCAGCTCAGAGACCAGAGTCCAAAATTGGATGGCGAACTGGCTGACCATGGATGAACCCTGGGTGATTGCTAACAGTTGAAGAGCCGTATCGTGGGTGACGCGAGGTCCTAAAAAGACCTGTTTCAGAGTGTCCAAGAAGAGAGGAGCACTCTCCACCAAACAATCATCGCGCTCCCACAACAGCGTTGCCCATGCAACGCCCTGCCCGACAAAAGGGATATGATAAAACCGACTTTTGCCCGCTCCGTGGGAAAACGTGCAGCCAGAAGCTCTAGATGTATGGAGCACTGACTGACGAAACTCCGACATTGTTTACTGACACCGGTAAACTTGTCTGAAAGTGGGAGGCGGGAAATAGTCGGAGAAGGGGTGGCAGAGGACAAACTGGCGGCAGGCACACTAGCAGCCTGAACCGCGACTGCGGTAACATCCACAGCTGAGGTTATGCGCTCTAGAGTCGCCAACCTACCCTCCAGCTGCTGGATATACCGCTGCAGACGCTGGTCGTCCGCCATTTTACCAGCCAGACCCTGGCGCTAGTATTATGTAATGGTCTGCGGAACGCACCAAATATTTGATGTAGAGAGGTGCGTTCGCAGCCCGGGGTCCACCGTGCAGACGGAGCCTGCTGCTAGTAAAATGGCGCAAGAAGCGAACTCTGTTATCCTGCAGAGTCGTCAAAATAAACGCCGTAACTTGCTGTGGCAATATGTGCGAACTCACTTAACACCACTGAGTCGCAAAATAAACACACTAGGGCGCTGTCTAGCATTGAAAGCGAACCCTGTTACGTCACAGAGCCGCTGAGACAAACTTCTGTGTTATGTCAGGCACCCAGGTACACAGTTGACTGCTAAGCGAACATAGAACGTGATCATGCGCTAATGTCCTCGCAGGAGTCACCCGCAATCTATGGCGTCTGAACGCCAGGCCCTGAATACTGCAATCAAACTCCTCACCGGTTATGCCTGTAATCTAGGGCATCTAGGACACCGACCCTGACCAGCTAGCATACCAAACTCCTCACCGATTAAGTCGGTATTCTAGGGGCTTATTTCAGCCGGGCCCTAACCACACACACGCATGACCACACGGGCGCAAAGCATATAACGGTTGATACTAGCGCATGGCGGCTCAGCATTGCCACCCTTTTATAGTAACAGCTACAGGACCTGCCAGAAACAAGGACCAATGAGAAACTGTTCCAAAACACATGTAGTTTCAGGACCTTCCTGGCAGACCAATAGGAGCTGCTGCAGTACCTGAACATGTGATCCCTGAACTCCAATGAGAGATCTTACCCTGGGCATGCTCAGAAGGGGAAACGCAGGACTTCGTCCCAAAGACGTCTGCTCCAGCACTGGCTATAATAGCAGATCCAGGAGAGGCAGCAGCAAGTCTCTGCACAGTATTGGAATGGGCAAGATGCTGGGACTGATGTCTCTGCTGAGCAGGCTCCACTGCGGCTGGAGATGAATGGGGGACCGCAGCGGGACTGGTTTAAGACTCCCCTTGTGCAGCAGCGGGAACTCGAACCCTCACAGACGCTCTCTCAGTATGGATTTGACTGTAATACACAAGGCAGAAAACCTGTACTGTATCAGAAGATAACAGCTGTATACGGTTTTGGGGAAATTTGAAATCTCCGTATATATTTCCAGAGTCACACACAGATAGTCAGCATGTATTTGTCCATGATATCAGCCGGTA
>JARQOD010001882.1:0-88457 GCA_033576555.1 Oophaga sylvatica | reverse complement strand
TACTGTAATACTGCTCCTATGTACAAGAATATAACTACTATAATACTGCCCCTATATACAAGAATATAACTACTATAATACTGCCCCTATGTACAAGAATATAACTACTATAATACTGCCCCTATGTACAAGAATATAACTACTATAATACTGCCCCTATGTACATTTGTGACCACCAGCGCTGGTCTCGTTTGGTGACCTGCACATTACTATACGCTGTGGATATCTGATGGCACTATACTATGTCATTCTGCGGAGGAGCATTTTTAACATGTAGCTGCCAGATATCGGGTCTCTACACTGACGATGATGCGTAATGATGGGGACCCCTGGAATAATCATTGATTCTGTGTCTTGGTCTCGCTTAGTATACAGTAAGTGACTGCTGCTCCTTAGAGATACGCGGCTGCCGGACGCTGGCGCTGCTCCTCTCCAGAGTCCTGATTCCTGAGTTGTGGCGATCGACCAGCCTGAAGCCTTATTTCTGCCGGTGTCAGGGGAGAGTCACATCTGGCCCCTCCTGCAGGTGGATTGTGGTATTACAAGTCATTGGGAGCAGTTGTGCCCCCTACGTTATGGGGTCCTGCTTAGAGGACAATCCCTTTAAGGCTGGTGATCTTCTGGACACTGGCTCCCCTCCAGCCTTGGCGTCACACAGTGATGTGACTTCTATTTGGAGGTCGGGGGTTTCTGTTCTTCTCTGCTTTTGTGAAGCCCCAGAGGTGGCCAGAAGTGGAGGAGAATTGGCTTTTGTGGTGTGTGGTGTAAGGCACCGCAGGGGGTCGGTTATCATGCACAAACCTCCCACGTGGAGATCTTTGTTGCTGGTGGGTCTAAGAAGTGGACCTTGTATGTACTTATAATTCAGGGAAACCCACCCACACATCTGCTGCAGCCCCCCGGTGTGATGGATCCAGCTCCTGCAAGTGGAATTATAAATCAGCAATGACGGCGAAACACAGTAACGACATTCATCCCGGCCAAGCCTGAAAACCTCAGCATGTGCGGACCGGACCACGGGCGCGGCGATGCCTGGTGTCATGTGGTCACCACCGCAGCAGATCCGGCCCCGGGGGCCGCCGCTCGGACATCCCCAGTGCACAATACGAGCAGTCATAGACCCCCAGCCCCCGCTCCCCTCGTAACCATGGGAGTATAGCGCTGCTCGGAGTGTTTACACGTCTATAATTGGGCTCCATGTTGGTCCAGGTGTGTTACATGAGTGATTTATAAGGGTCCGTGTTACACTGAGGTCAGCCATACCTGTTTTATGTCAGCCTCTAATCCCCCCAGGCTCACGGCTCATAAAGCCGGGACGTGGAGCAGGGCTGTGAGATGTGACCGTCTGGTGACTACACCTTGTATTCATCTGCTGTCCGTCACGTATGTAGCGCTCACATGCTGCACGAGAGCTCAGTGTAACGACCACAGACGCACCGACGCCATGTTTTTTGAGTCAGGTCACTTCTTACCGTACTTTGTGGACATTAAGGGGGACTTGAAAGACCCTCGACCCCTGGGAACATCTTCTCATTGCTGCCATATTTGGACTCAATCAAGGGCTGGAGACTCATAGATGGGGCGACACTTTGTTCCCCCCCCACGTTCTTATTTATTTGGCGACTTTGGCTGCGACATTGGTCACACAGCTAGGGATCGGTAGGTGCCATCGCTACACCGCCACGTAGTGCGGATGAATGGGGTCACATTGTGTCCCATGGGGAACTACGACAAGTGAGTTGCAAAACGTTGAATCCAATAAGATTTTTGTGATTTGCTCACATTGGTACCCCAGGGACTGTGCTGTGACGCCCCTCCCGTCCACCTGCTCATAGCGATCTATGGCCGCGCTACCCGTCTAATAAACCTAACAGCGCTGCTGTGGCCCATCCTCCTGTATTAGATCATGGGGCAAGTACAAGTGTGAGTGTCACACCAAGAGGGTGCAACCCGTCCATGTGTCATGGCCAAAGCCACCAAGTACCTCCAGCTTAATACATGAGATCATGGGGCAAGTACAAGTGAGTGTCACACCAAGAGGGCGCAACCCGTCCATGTGTCATGGCCAAAGCCACCAAGTACCTCCAGCTTAATTCATGAGATGAGGCAAGTACAAGAGAGCGCGACCCGTCCATGTGTCATGGCCAAAGCCACCAAGTACCTCTAGCCTAATACAAGAGAGCATCACCCGTCCACGTGTCATGGCCAAAGCCACCAAGTACCTCCAGCCTAATACAAGAGAGCATGACCCGTCCATGTGTCATGGCCAAAGCCACCAAGTACCTCCAGCCTAATATATAACGTCATAGTGTGAGTGTCGCACCAAGAGAGCGCGACCCGTCCATGTGTCATGGCCAAAGCCACCAAGTACCTCCAGCCTAATACGTGAGATCATGGGGCAACTGCAAGAGAAGCGCAACCCGTCCATGAGTCATGGCCAAAGCCACCATGTACCTCCAGCCTAATACAAGAGAGCGCGACCCATCCATGTGTCATGGCCAAAGCCAACATGTACCTCCAGCCTAATACGAGAGAGCGCGACCCATCCATGTGTCATGGCCAAAGCCACCAAGTACTTCCAGCCTAATATATAAGATCACAGGGTAAAATGGGGAAAAGTAAGAGTGTGCTTGTCAACATCCCCCAGACATGGGCACCAGGGGAGCGCGCCCCTTCCACGTGTGCAGATTCAACTTCTGCCTCCCACTCCACACTTGTACAGACATTGCTTTTTATCATGAGCTGCGCCCGTAGCTCCTGCCCGCTCTGTCCTCCACTTGTCCAAGCTCTGAGCAATGAGACTCAGTAGACCCTGGACTCGGCCCGTCCATCCTAGAGTCCCCGCTGGGTGGATCATGTCCTACGGTGACACTATGGGGGACGTTCATTCCCATCTCCAGACTTTCTGCAGATGTGGATCCTGATAAATCAGGGGCAGTCACTCTGTAACATGCGTCATACTTTTCTAACTTTTCTTGTGATGTTTATGCGCAGGAAGTTTTACATGCCCACCGTAATCATAAAAAAAAAAAATCCAAAAAGTTTTTGCTTTTCCTACAAGCTCCATAAAGGGTTTTATTATAATCACAGGAGACCTTGTGGAATTATATATATATTATTTTTTTTTTATTATTATTTTTTTTTATCTTCTCGAACTTGTAGGACTGTACACAATAAGTCGTGGCCAATGACGAGCCGCGGTAAAGTCTTGACGAAAAGTTTCTACTTTATTTATTTTTTCCTTCTAGTCTCTAATTCACAGAATCTTTTCTAAGTACAACGACTTTATTATTTTTGTAAAATGTTTTATTAAATCGACCCATTAATTAGACAATAACATTTTTATGTTTATTTTTTATCATTACTTTAATGACAATGTATCTTTTTGTTGCCGCATCCTCTGCGTTCTTCCCCGGATTTTCATAATATTAATAATTATTATTTACATTTTCAGTTTTTATTATACTTTTCGTTCTTTTTTTTTTTTTTTTTTAATTTCTATTTAGTTTATTGATCGCATTATATTTCTAGCTTTTTTTTATTATTTCTATTTCTGTTCACTAATTGCTTTATAACTGATTTATGTTGTTGTTTTTAGTACTTTTTGCCATATTTTTTTTTTTTGTCTGCCTCTCTAGAAACTAATAAACTTCTCTTAATGTTTTGATGTGAATCTTCCCTTGACTCCAGGACGCGGTGTAATAATGAAGATCCATGACTGCGGGGATTACAAGGCCCGTAAAGCAGCGTGCGTCTGTCGTCAGATCCCCACGGCGACACCGGAGAATTATAGAATTCCGGCAATTCCGCTGAGCGAGAGGCTCAATCATAACTTTATATTAGGAAGTTGATCTTTGCGCCCCTGGACGCCGAGCTCCAATGTAATATATGATCCGCTCTCACCATGATGGGTGATATTCCGTGCAAAATCATTTTCATTTTTTTTTTTCCAACTTTTTATGACTTTTTTTTTTTTTTTTTTTTTTTAAGAAATTGTGCTATAAATCAGAATCAGAAACTCAGACCTCGATTTTATTTTTTTTTTAAGCCACTTTTTTAGTTATTGCGTTTGTGCATGTTTTTAGGGCCCAAATCATAATTTTAATTTTTTATTTATTTTGTTTTTTTCCTTGTGGCATTCTGTTATATTTTTGCTCCAAATACTTCAACATTGCCCTTGCGAATTATTAGTTTTGGTTGTGCATTTTTTTCTATTTTTTCTATAAATTGTACCAAATAACTGACCTACGTAAAATCACTGGATAATGGAGAATATTTGCGGCAAATTTCACAACTTTTTAAAAAAAAAAAAAAATTGTTGATGAATAAGTCGCAGCCATCTGGAAACTCCAAGAGCTGCACACAATGATGAACATTAAAAAAAAAAAAAAAAAAAAAAAAAACTAGCCATCTAAAACACATTTTAAATGAATAAAAAAAAAAAAAAGCCCAATAATTGGAAGAAACAAAAAAATGTACAAATACAATAATGAACTGTTTTGGAAAATTAAATTTACAAATTAGATTTTTTTTTTTTTTGCATTTCTTGTAAATTTAATTTCCCATAAGAATCATCGTCCACTACTGTACCGACAGGATGACGTGTGACGAGCAGTCACATGACTGGACTAGCCAATCACAAGCCACTACAGGGGTGGGTCAGCCATAGTGATGGCACAACATAGGGCTGACATGTCAAGGTGAGGAGACTTTTAAGCCTTACAAAGCTCATCTGTGATGTCATTGTCTGATAACACAGGAGTGTGACAGGGATTAGAGGGCAATGGCAGTGAGGGAGCAGTGGCCAGTTCTCAGGGTAAGTGTATAGAGAAGTTTAACATTTAGGGAAATTTATATATATATATATATATATATATATATATATATATATATATATAATATATATATATATATATATATATATATAATATATATTTTTTTTTTTTTGGCCTGAATATGAATTCTGTCTGGGCTGTAGGGTCCATAAACCAAACTTTAATCTCTTAATCCTCTATTTTTTTCCAGATTCCGATTCATAAGTTCATTATCTCATTTGTACCTTTTTTTGTTTAGTTTTCTCTATTAATTTTTTTTTTTTTGTGCCTTATTCTTCTAATTTGCATATATTATTTTTTTTTTTTTTTTTTTTTTAAAGTCTGTTTTATGTGTTTGCCAGTTTTGTTTCATATTTTTTTTATATTCACCATTTTGAGTGGAGTTTGGGGTTTCTCAATGATTTTGGCTAATTAATTAATAATAGTAAAAAAGTTGTTACTTTTTTTTATTTTGCAATAAAATGCTTTGTTCCCCCGGAAGTAGTTTCACATATGTCTGAAATTTTTGTGCAAATTTTGTGACATTTTAGTGGAACATCTGACCTTGTGCTGTCAACATTAAAAAAACAAATATCAACTTTTGACTTTGCAAATTGTTTTTCCCTTTTTTTTTATTTTTTTTTTTAAAGGATTTGGTGCAGAAAAAGTTAACGAAAACAGGACAAATGGGGGGGGGGGGGTGACGACTTAAAAAAAAAAAAAAAAAAAAAAAGCAAATTTTGAATCTGCCCAATGTTTCTAAGGTTCTCTAAAACTCTCAGTAAATCTGCAACAAGCAAAAGAAATAAGGAATGAATTGTACGATGGCCAGGTGGCATAAATTTCTCCCCCCTGTTCCTGGACTTTAACCCTATGACATTGTCAATTTAGAGCGCAGGATTAAAGCTCCCACAATCTTTCCCTAGGGAGACAGAAACGGTTAATTACGACTTCTGTCTTTTTATTTTCCAGCTATGTAACCTTCAGTGAGCTCTGTGCAGGAAACGTCCGCTCTGCCGGTGCGTCATAATTATGGGGTCTCAGCCCGGGACAACGTGCAGCTGGGTCCTAGCAGATCCGGATTAGCTCTGCCATTGACTTGTCACTGTAGTGTCCTCCTTTCTCCTGTAACTGGGGCTCCTATGACTGCCTCAGTTACAGTGGGGGGAAAAAATGAGCGATAAAATAAAAATGTTCCCCAGAGATCTGTGCTCTCTTAGGGGGACAAATTTATGTCAAAACAAAGAATTCTAACCCTATAAAACATCGGGAAAGTATAATCTCCACCTCTAAAAATAGAAGAAAAATCCTTTTTCTTATAAAATGCATTTTATTACACATATATCACAAAAAAAATGAAAGTCTGCACTTTAGGTCTATATATGACAGTAACAACCTGGAAAATAGATTATTTGCTGTGAAATATGAGCAGAAAAATAAATACTATAATAAATAAAATAGCAGAAAAAAAATAAATTAAAACCTACACGGTAGTTTTTATTTTTTTTATTTTTTTGCACATAATGAAAACAAATAACTCATACTTAAAACGAGAAACAAAATAAATTGTCCGGTGGTTCTTGTGTCTTCAGGCCTGGTCACTAAGCGGTTAATAACACATTATAAGAGTCCACAGCTCGGAATATTACAAGAAATCCCACTGATAATTAATATGACGTACGGGAGCGCACGGCTCGACAGGTCGTTGCTCCCAGAGTGATCTGTTCCTTATTATTTCGGGACATTTTGCAGGAAAACTTTCCCGTCCTATTAATTCAGAAATAGAATTTCAGAGACGGAATCTTCTCGCTTTCAATCAACTGTTTCCTTCTTTTTTTTTTAATGGACTTGTAAAATCCGCTGCCGACCACATTAACCCTTGTCGCACCTCGTCTGCGGTCATCCCTCATAGGCCTGCGAGGACTTTACGAGGGTCGTCTCGCACGCGGCCGTATAACGGCCATTTTCACACATCGGCTGTTTTATGTAATCCTGTTTATTTGGAATACGTTAGGATGGATCTCGGTAATGGCAGGCTTCCCTCTGAGGTGTAATTACAGGGTTTACGGGCTGGCTTTATGTAGATATGATACCATCTCGGCTTTATGGGCTCCAGCCCTGGCCACTTACAGGCCTCGGAGAAATGAATAAACCCCATCATATCCCTAAGCTCGAGGATTGTAAAGCCGGGAGACGTCTTGTTTGGGCATCTCTACCAGATGTGTGCGCAGTTCCTCGTAAAACTCTTGTTTAAGGAGTTATCAGCTCCGACTGTCAATCATCCCCGAGCGTCTGGTGGATTTGTCTTTCCTCTTTGCTTCGTGTGACAGATTATAAAAACTCCTCGATGGAGACGTCATAATAAGGCTTTGTTCTTAGACTCAACCCTGAATAGAAATATTCGGGAACCGTAAATAGATATCGACCAAAGACGCCGGCACACAAACCTCCTCCGAGAACAGTCTCGTGTGTCGTAGGAAAGTCATGCCCCAAAAAGCTGAAAAATGAACGTTTCATGAGACTGGAGGTCCAGTAAAAAAAAAAAAACGCTCAAGAACTTTTCTCCTTCCAACCTTCATGATAAATTCTTGGGATTGAAGCCAAGATGTCTCGAATTCTTAGAAAAGTAGTCGTACGTATTGGACAATCCCTACTCTTCACAATAACCATGGCCTCCTCGCTAGTGATCAGCTGTAATCTGTGGGTAGACCTGGCAGTAAGTGATCAATTTCCCAGCAGCTCCCCCACAGGGTAAATGAAGTATTACAGTTTATAGTCATGTTAATGGGCTGGGCAGGTCCTGCAGAGCAAGAGAAGCGCTTTACAACTGTGCTCTCCAATAAATGAGGAACCTGAACAGAGAACCTCTACCCCCCCTATCGACCCAGAATAGGGCCCATGAGAATGGGTTTTATAAATTTAGCCAACAGATTTTGGGTACATTTTTAAATAGAGATGTAGCAAGTGCCATCATTATATTCGGTGCACCCCTTTATTCCACCCTAGTAGTATGCAACATTTGTGTTTGTATCACGCTTCCATGCAACATCGGTGGACACTCGTTGGTTGAGATTTCCATCTCATACTTCCTCTCACCCATAGTCTCCATCGGAGCGTCAAAGATGTGGCATCACTGAGACCATTGGAAATGACCATATGATGGGCAGGAACCACCGAGCAGTGTAGTGGGAGGTTGAGAACTTGATTTGGAAACAAGTTGGTTCTCCAGCTTTTACCTTTCATCTCACCGAGGTTTCATTGTATCGTGGCTTTTTGATATTAGTATATTGGTATATGTATACATTGAGACTGGAAAGGCTTCACTTTTTACGTTCACAGTATTTGTGATTGTTGCTGGTTTTCCTCTTCTAACTCTTTCAAGCTGAATCTTCTCGTCATGCGTCATCGATGCTCTAAAGAGTCAATGTGGCTACATGAAAATGATCCATTTGATTGACTGAAGATACAACGTTGGAAAAGGAAAGGTTGTGTTTGATTATTGGTCAGTTCCTGTGTAGATTGGGGTCGCTATTGGGAATAGAATAGAATTTATTAAAATACTATAGAGCAGGGTGGAAATTGGATTTGGAAGATGATCGTTGGTTGAAAAAAGTGGCCGGTCTCGAAACTTGAAAGTAAATCCGAGTAGATGAGGAACCACTATAGAAGAACGGTCTTATATAGAATTGGTTGGATGGACCTGATCTGCGGTTGGGGTAGTAAGATGGGTTCACATGACCTTTAGGGCCAATAACATGGTATCCATTGTCAGTGACACTGAAGATTTTCTGTGTTGTGTTTGGTCTTAATCCTGGTCAATCTTTGGTCCAACTTAGCGTCCATGCGTGGTGGTACCTCAAAGTAAGGCTTCAATAGTTGATGAACTAGACCAGATTTGAAAATGACTTGACACTATATTACTACCTTCCCATTTTTGACTCCATCTGTTGACCATTAATGGGATCACTGATGGATTTCTACAATGTAGCGGGCCCTTTGCTTCTGGAAACCTTTGCTGTCCATCAGATATTACTTGTGTGCAATAGTCAGTGCGCACATAGATCTGTGTCAGGCACTTTCTGCAACCTGACCCGGCTGCACAGTGAATGTAAGTGCATTGTTCCCGACGAGTGCAGGTGCCGGACTGCGCTGATTACGAAACCTTCTGGTTGGCGTTGCTCTCGTAGCGAGGGATGGACTGCATATCTGTGTGTTGAGGCAGGGCTTCTTGGAAACGATTGTTGTGTGATGTCATTGACTAAACGCGCATACAGTTGAATGGCCCGGGCTTGTGTATCTGTATGGGGACACTTCCTGTAATGATCGAGGCCGTTCCATGCCTGGTGTCTCTGCAGACTCTTCACTCCAGCTGTTGTGTTATACAGGTCATAGACCCCTAACAATCTGCTGTTTAACTCTGCCGTCTCCAGGTGGTTGTCTACAATCTCTGCTGGCCCGAGACTGCAAATAAAGAAAGTAACCAGATAGAGCGTCTCGAAGATGGAAACATCTGTGCCAAGTGGGAAACTTTATAGAGCTCATTCTCCGAGTTTTCGTCAATATCCTATTCTTCATTGTGCGTCTTAATAGATCTGTCACATAGTGGAGATTTCTACCTGACTCTGACTTGTTTCTACATCATGTAGACATGGCAGATTATAGCATTAGTGGAAGAGATGGTTTATGACTTGGGACTCCAACCAATAACCAAAACTGGAGCCATGGTGTTGAGTAAATCCCTAGTCTACGTAGAGATCCTGCAAAATAGACTTTATGGACATTTCCAACATAAAATGGAGTTTGGAGTGATTGATTATGTATCCCTTAGCCGTAGATATCCAGGAGGACCTCAGCTGATGTTTGGTTACATTCGCCATTCCACCAAGTGTAATGTTATGTAAATCTTGGTTTTTGTTAATGTTTACCAAAAGTTTTTTTGGTATGACCCTTTAAAATTAGCAGAATTTTCTTCATTTTTTTTATTTTATTTCTGTGGATCATCATTTATTTGTTCTGAAGCTTCATGTGTCCTGGATTATGGGTCCTGCACCTCCCAGACTTCAGCTCTCTCTCTCTTACTCTATTGACCTCTTCTCTCTTCTGGATCCCATTTCTGATGGAGCTTCTGCTCATTAATGTTGGTTGCGTTCTTGCATGGGCGACGCACTTTATTTCCTTTCTCTTGGAATGAAGTCATGAATTTTGACAATTGGTCACCGCTAAACTCAAAGGGCTCGATTCATTGTTTCATTTGCGCCTGTTTTCCCTTTTGTGCTCTTTGTTTATGCCGTATTCATCTTTCCATTCGCACTATTTTTGAGGCTCGCGTTATGTTTGTACCTATTTTGTTTTTAATGTTGACCATTGTGAGTGGAATTTGATGTCTTCGTTTGATTTCATCAATTGCAAATTAAAAAAAATAAAAATAAATTTGACATGTTCTGGAAATGTGCTCCAGACTTCTCCTGGAGTGTTTTTCTGCATGCGAGATACTTTGGTGCAAATGTGCGACTTTTTACGCTAAATATCACAACATTAAAGAGCATTTTTTTTCCTTACACAAAATGTATGAACCACGTGCGCCATGGTGAAGAATTTGGTGCAAAAACTGTCAACGAATATCACAAGACAAAAGAAGAAAAGCGACTTAAGAAAAAAAGCCATGAATGAAGAACAGCATCCAAAATTTTTCTTGTATTCATTCCTTGAGGACATCCTTGTAGGGTTGCTTTGATGGGACATTGTCATGCTAGAATTTTTTCCCACCATCCATAGATCCATAAATGATGGTAATTAGTCCTGACCAGGCACCAGGACAGGTCCAAACTTGTAGATTCAGGAACATTTATTCAGGACTATTCTTCTAGATACCGTTGGCCTCTGGATTTCATCCCCGGAGGTTCTCTTAAATCTTCTTTTGATCAAGGAAATTAATTTATTCCCAAACCTGTGTATGGAAGTTGACTTATGTGCCGAAATTCCTTCTTCGAATAAGCTTCTACCACAACAGAGGCAGGGTGCACAGTGTCTCTGCTCCAGGTCCTTCGTTGGGCTGCATCGGACACCGTGGTGTCAGGAGAAGTGGTCTCAGTAGGCGATCAATGGAAAGGAAGACATTGGTGATCTGAAACCTGATGAGATTGGTGCCGGTGCAGCCACCAGTATTTTATGTTGTCCTCTTCCATCACCTCCTGACACAATATTCCAAGGAGATCCAGGAGAGATATTTGAAGTCTTCACCAGTATGTTATAGATGTCATAAAAGGTGGAGAAATAAGTGACCATTTTTGATCAATATGTCGCCGTACTAGAGGCTATTAATCTGTTCCTTTTTCACTTTTATTCCTTCCATTCTTCATAGCTTGATATCCGCTCTCTGATGTCTGACCATTTTTATTGTTACATTAGCCATTAAATAACCTACAAGTCCTTCTCATAAAATTAGAATACCATCAAAAACTTAATTTATTTTAGTTATTCAATACAAAAAGGTGATGATTATGGCTTACAGCCAATGAAAGCCCAAAAGTCATTATCTCAGTAAATTAGAATAATTAACAAAAACACCTGTAAAGGCTCCTAAGCGTTTATAAAGGTCCCTTAGTCTGTTTCTGTAGCTCCACAATCATGGGGAAGACTGCTGACCTGACAGATGTCCAGAAGGCAGTCACTGACACACTCCACAAGTGTCACGACGTATAGCAGATATATTCTATGATAGTAACATATATCTAATGTGACAACATTCTATATTTCATATAATAGAAAATATCAACATGTATACATAGTATCTGCCAGCAATGTCTTACCTGACATAATATCCTATGTATTGTGGGTCTATACTGTGTACGTGTCACGCTGTCTCAGGATAGAGGTGGACTGGGGTCTATGCTGACCCTGAACTGGGGTCCTGACTAGTCCCTCTACCTGGTCCGACACCACATCGGAAGGCAACCCGTGAAGTCTCACAATCTCTCCAATGAACACCTGCGCCAGAGTTTTAGCATTAGGAAGAGCAGGAAGAGCAATAAAATGTGCCATTTTGCTGAACCTGTCAACTACAACTAGTATGACAGTTTTACCTGAAGACGGAGGAAGGTCCGTAATGAAGTCCATAGACAGATGGGTCCATGGACGCTCCGGGATTTTCAACGGTAAAAGGGCCCCAGACGGACGGGTATGTGGGGTCTTAGAGCGCGCACATACCCCACAGGACGCGACAAAAGTTACCACCTCTTTATTTAAGTTAGGCCACCAAAACCGGCGAGAAAGGAGATCTACAGTTGCTTTACTCCCTGGGTGTCCTGCCAAAGCAGAATTATGATGTGCCTCGATAACCTTTTGTCTTAACTGATCTGGAACAAACAGTTTCCCTGGAGGTCCTACAGGGGCGTCCCCCTGAGCCTCCAATACCTCCTCCTCAAGCTCAGAGCATACAGCCGACACCACAACTCCCTCCTGAAGAATAGGAACCGGGTCATCCGTCTTCCCGGCCCCCGGGAAACTACGAGATAAGGCATCAGCCTTTACATTTTTTGACCCAGGACGATATGTGACGACAAAATTAAACCTGGTTAAAAACAACGACCATCGAGCTTGTCTGGAATTCAGACGTTTTGCAGACTCTAAATACAGCAGGTTCTTGTGATCAGTAATGACGGTGACCGGGTGGACTGCCCCCTCCAAAAAGTGACGCCACTCTTCAAAAGCCAACTTAATGGCCAAGAGTTCCCTATTGCCGACATCATAATTCCTCTCGGCGGACGACAATTTTTTTAGAGAAGAAAGCGCACGGATGCCATTTACCAGGAGACGGACCTTGAGATAATACCGCACCCACCCCTACGTCAGATGCGTCTACCTCCACAATGAACGGTTGTGATGCATCAGGTTGGATGAGTACAGGTGCTGAAGCAAAACATTTTTTCAAGGAGGAAAATGCTTGACAAGCTTTGTCAGACCACCTAGAAAAATCCGTCCCTTTTTTTGTCATGTCAGTGAGAGGTTTGACAACGGATGAGAAATTACGAATAAATTTCCGGTAGTAGTTAGCAAACCCCAGAAAACGCTGCAGAGCCTTAAGATCCTCTGGCCGATCCCATTCAAGCACAGCCTTCACTTTCCCAGGGTCCATACAGAAACCGGAAGCTGACACCAGGAATCCTAAAAACTGAAGTTCTTGTACGGCGAATACACACTTCTCCCATTTGGCGTACAGTTTGTCTCGCAAGATCTGCAACACCTGTCTCACATGCTCCTGATGAGACACAAGATCCGGCGAGTAAATTAAGATGTCATCTAGATAAATGACAACAAACTGTCCCACTAGGTGGCGAAAGATGTCATTAACAAAATGTTGAAACACCGCCGGGGCAGTAGTCAGACCGAAAGGCATGACAAGGTTCTCATAATGTCCCTCCGGAGTGTTAAACGCCGTCTTCCACTCATCCCCCTCCTTTATCCTAATCAGATTATACGCCCCCCTGAGATCCAACTTAGAGAACCATTTGGCGCCCACAATCTGATTGAAGAGATCAGGAATAAGTGGGAGCGGATACGGATCTCGGACCGTAATCCGATTAAGCTCACGGAAATCCAGGCAAGGGCGTAGGCCTCCATCTTTTTTCTTCACAAAGAAGAACCCCGCGGCCACTGGGGAAGATGAAGGTCTAATATGCCCCTTGGCCAGACTTTCCGAAATATAATCCTTCATAGCTTGCCTCTCAGGACCAGAAAGGTTATATAACCTAGATTTTGGTAACTTAGCATCAGGAAGCAATTTTATAGCACAGTCATACGCGCGATGAGGAGGTAATTCTTGACACCCTTCCTCTGAAAACACATCCTCAAAGTCCTCCAGAAAAGGAGGTAAGGTTCTAGGCACGACCGCACCGATGACCGTGTTCATGCAGTTACTATTGCAAAATTCACCCCACTGGCTTATCTCTCTGGATTGCCAATTAATAACTGGGTTATGTTTAGTTAACCAAGGAAGTCCCAACAAAATAGGAGTGGGAAGACCCTCCAACACATAACAAGACAATAGTTCTTTATGTATTGCCCCTACTCGAAGGTCTATGTTATGCACGGCTTGCACAAAGCTACCTTGACCGAGAGGCCTGGCGTCAATAGAGAATATAGGGATAGGTTTGGCCAATACACTCAGTTGCATACCTTGCACCTGGGCAAACCGAGCGTCCACCAGATTAGCCGCAGCCCCACTATCCAGAAGAACAGAAATCCTCTCAGTTCTCGTACCTACCACCACCTCCGCTGGTACGAGAAACTGAGACGGACTTGGGGACGAAATACATACTCCCAGATTGTCGTCCACCACACAACTTGGGATCAACAGTTTTCCGGCGACTCCTTGCTCAGCAAAGTACGGGATGGACACCCCCCAACAAAATGTCCCTTTCTCCCGCAGAAGTAACACTTTCCTGTCTTGCGGCGCACCGCCGATCCCCTCCCTCGAAACAATGTCCCTCCTAACTGCATAGGCTCCTCAGAACAAACCAGGGGAACCTCAATATAAGGGACTATAGTAGAAGGTGGAGTTATCACAGGGGGCGGAGTTACCTCGCACCGAAGCCGTCTATCAATGCGAATAGCAAGGGCCATAGCGGCCTCCAGTGACGGGGGAGAATCATACTGAGCCAACACATCTTTTAATTTGTCAGATAATCCTTGACAAAACTGGCTCCTAAGAGCTGGGTCATTCCACTGAGTATCTGTGGCCCATCTACGGAACTCAGAAGAAAATTCCTCCGCCGGACGATCTCCCTGCTGTATCTTACGTAACTTCATTTCAGCAAGGGAGACCCGATCCGGGTCATCATATACCAGACCCAGGGCTGTAAAAAATCGATCTACTGACTGGAGGGCCGGGGAGCCCGGAGGAAGAGAGAACGCCCAGGATTGAGGGTCCCCTTGTAAGAGCGAGATGACAATTCCCACCCTCTGATCTTCACTCCCCGAAGACCGAGGCCGTAGCCGAAAATATAATTTACAGTCTCCCGGAAGGTAAAAAATTTGTCCCGCCCACCAGTGAACCTGTCCGGGAGAGCTACTTTAGGTTCAGATCTGGTTTGCTCCCGGGGGTACAAAACCTTGGATTTAACGTCCGTCAGCTCCATGGACAAACTCTGCAACTGCTGAGCTAACTGGGCTACTGGATCCATGGTAGTTGGGGAGAATCTTTTAGTGTGGTCGGCGAAAATGTCACGACGTATAACAGATATATTCTATGATAGTAACATATATCTAATGTGACAACATTCTATATTTCATATAATAGAAAATATCAACATGTATACATAGTATCTGCCAGCATTGTCTTACCTGACATCATATCCAATGTATTGTGGGTCTATACTGTGTACGTGTCACGCTGTCTCAGGATAGAGGTAGACCGGGGTCTATGCTGACCCTAAACTGGGGTCCTGACTAGTCCCTCTACCTGGAGGTACTGTTAATGGTACAGAGGTCCAGGCCGCCAGCGTAACCCTGTCTCCTGTAGATCCCTGACCACTGTAATCTAGTCCTGAGAAGGACCCTGATTACCACCACAGGGAATGGGCAGGTCACAGCTTACACACAGTCTAAGACAAACGAGACAGACAAGGGGTAAAGAAAACACTGCCTTGCATACAAAACTTCCACTACAGAGGAACACAAAAGATTAAGGAGATAAACAATAAGCGAGGAGAGGAAAAACCACAACAGGCACTCTTAGCTTAAGTCTTCTCAGAAACGATCCGCTCTGCTGGTCTGAATGAATGCTTTCACCGGCAACTTCCCCAGCAGACTAGCAGGTATATGAAGGAAGCTAATTAACAAAACATCAATCGCAGCTGGGCGAGGCTGGTCAGTCCAGCACCGAGAGAAAGAATTAACTCCCTCAGTGCCGAAAAACACCCAGCACCAGAAACTCAGCTGTGCGAAGTCAGGGTGTGCAATCGCGACGATCTTCGCCGCGACACACCCGTGACAACAAGGAGGGGAAGCCACAAAAGGTCATTGGTAAAGAAGCCGGCTGTTCACACAGTGCTGTATCCAAGCAGATAAATGAAAAGTGGAGTGGAAGCAAAAAGTGTGGTAGAAAAAAGGTGCACACGCAACCGGGATAACTGCAGCCTTGAGAGGATTGTTAAGAAAAGGCCATTCAATAATGTGGGGAGATTCACAAGGAGTGGACGCTGCTGGAGACATTGCTCCAAGAGCCACCACACACAGACGTGTCCAGGACATGGGATACAAGTGTCACATTCCTTGTGTTACCACTCATGACCAATAGACAACGCCAGAAGGGTCTTACCGGGGCCAAGAAGAAGAAGAACCGGACTGTGGTCAGTGGTGAAAGGTGTTTTCAGATGAAAGTAAATGTTGCATTTCACTTGGAAATCGCGGTCCCAGAGTCTAGGAAGAGTGGAGGCCACAATCCAAGCTGCTGGAGGTCTAGTGTGAAGACTCCCACAATCAGTGATGTTTTGGGGAGCCATGTCAGCTGCTGGTGTAGGTCCACTGTGTTTTATCAAGACCAAAGTCAGCGCAGCCGTCTACCAGGTCTAAAAAATTATATATATATATATTTTTTTTTAATTAAAAACCCCATAGAGAATCTATGGAGTATTGTCACGAGGAAGATGAGAGACACCAGACCCAACAATGCAGACGAGCTGAAGGCTGCTATCAAAGCAACCTGGGCTTCCATAACCCCTCAACTGATCGCCTCCATGCCACGCCGCATTGATGCAGTAATTGATGCCAAAGGAGCCCGACCAAGTACTGAGATCATTTACTGATCATACATTTCAGTAGGACATTTGGATTTTACAAATCATTTTTCCAGCTGGTGTTATAAAGTATTCTAATTTACTGAGATAATGACTTTTGGGCTTTCATTGGCTGTAAACCATAATCATCAACATTAACAGAAATAAACACGTGAAACAGATCACTCTGTAATGTCTCTAATAGAATAGATCACTCTGTGTGTAATGACTATAGAATAGATCACTCTGTGTGTAATGTCTCTATAGAATAGATCACTCTGTGTGTAATGACTCTATAGAATAGATCACTCTGTGTGTAATGAACTCTATAGAATAGATCACTCTGTGTGTAATGAATCTATAGAATAGATCACTCTGTGTGTAATGACTCTATAGAATAGATCACTCTGTGTGTAATGTCTCTATAGAATAGATCACTCTGTGTGTAATGTCTCTATAGAATAGATCACTCTGTGTGTAATGTCTCTATAGAATAGATCACTCTGTGTGTAATGATCTATAGAATAGATCACTCTGTGTGTAATGACTATAGAATAATCACTCTGTGTGTAATGTCTCTATGAATAGATCACTCTGTGTGTAATGACTATAGAATAGATCACTCTGTGTGTAATGTCTCTATAGAATAGATCACTCTGTGTGTAATGACTCTATAGAATAGATCACTCTGTGTGTAATGACTCTATAGAATAGATCACTCTGTGTGTAATGACTCTATAGAATAGATCACTCTGTGTAATGACTATAGAATAGATCACTCTGTGTGTAATGACTCTGTAGAATAGATCACTGTGTGTAATGACTCTATAGAATAGATCACTCTGTGTGTAATGTCTCTATAGAATAGATCACTCTGTGTGTAATGACTCTAGAATAGATCACTCTGTGTAATGACTATAGAATAGATCACTCTGTGTGTAATGACTCTATAGAATAGATCACTCTGTGTGTAATGTCTCTATAGAATAGATCACTGTGTGTAATGTCTCTATAGAATAGATCACTCTGTGTGTAAAGACTCTATAGAATAGATCACTCTGTGTGTAATGACTATAGAATAGATCACTCTGTGTGTAATGTCTATAGAATAGATCACTCTGTGTGTAATGACTCTATAGAATAGATCACTCTGTGTGTAATGACTCTATAGAATAGATCACTCTGTGTGTAATGACTCTATAGAATAGATCACTCTGTGTGTAATGACTCTATAGAATAGATCACTCTGTGTGTAATGACTCTATAGAATAGATCACTCTGTGTGTAATGACTCTATAGAAATAGATCACCCTGTGTGTTAATGACTATAGAATAGATCACTCTGTGTGTAATGTCTCTATAGAATAGATCACTCTGTGTGTAATGACTCTATAGGATAGATCACTCTGTGTAATGTCTCTATAGAATAGATCACTCTGTGTGTAATGTCTCTATAGAATAGATCACTCTGTGTGTAATGACTCTATAGAATAGATCACACTGTGTGTAATGTCTCTATAGAATAGATCACTCTGTGTGTAATGACTCTATAGAATAGATCACTCTGTGTAATGTCTCTATAGAATAGATCACTCTGTGAGTAATGTCTCTATAGAATAGATCACTCTGTGAGTAATGTCTCTATAGAATAGATCACTCTGTGTGTAATGACTCCTATAGAATAGATCACTGTGTGTAATGACTCTATAGAATAGATCACTCTGTGTGTAATGACTCTATAGAATAGATCACTCTGTGTGTAATGTCTCTATAGAATAGATCACTCTGTGAGTAATGTCTCTATAGAATAGATCACTCTGTGAGTAATGTCTCTATAGAATAGATCACTCTGTGTGTAATGACTCTATAGAATAGATTACTCTGTGTGTAATGTCTCTATAGAATAGATCACTCTGTGTGTAATGACTATAGAATAGATCACTCTGTGTGTAATGTCCTACAGAATAGATCACTCTGTGTGTAATGTCTCTATAGAATAGATCACTCTGTGTGTAATGTCTCTATAGAATAGATCACTCTGTGTGTAATGTCTCTATAGAATAGATCACTCTGTGTGTAATGTCTCTATAGAATAGATCACTCTGTGTGTAATATCTATAGAATAGATCACTCTGTGTGTAATGTCTCTATAGAATAGATCACTCTGTCTGTAATGTCTCTATAGAATAGATCACTCTGTGTGTAATGTCTCTATAGAATAGATCACTCTGTGTAATGTCTATAGAATAGATCACTCTGTGTGTAATGTCTCTATAGAATAGATCACTCTGTGTGTAATGACTCTATAGAATAGATCACTCTGTGTGTAATGACTCTATAGAATAGATCACTCTGTGTGTAATGTCTCTATAGAATAGATCACTCTTGTAAGACTAAATAGATCCTCTGTGTAATGACTGTATAGAATAGATCACTCGTGTGTAATACTCTATAGAATAGATCACTCTGTGTGTAATGCTCTATAGAATAGATCACTCTGTGTAATGACTCTATAGAATAGATCACTCTGTGTGTAATGACCTATAGAATAGATCACTCTGTGTGTAATACTCTATAGAATAGATCACTCTGTGTAATGACTATAGAATATGATCACTCTGTGTGTAATCACTATATAGAATAGATCACTCTGGTTAATGACTATAGAAAGATCACTCTGTGTGTAATGACTCTATAGAATAGATCACTCTGTGTGTAAGACTCTATAGAAAGATCACTCTGTGTGTATTCTCTATAAATAGATCACTCTGTGTGTAATGACTCATAGAATAATCACTCTGTGTGTAATGACTCTATAGAAAGATCACTCTGTGTGTAATGACTCAAGAATAGATCACTCTGTGTGTAATGTCTCTATAGAATAGATCACCTGTGTGTAATGTCTCTATAGATAGATCACTCTGTTGTAGAGTCTATAGAATAGATCACTCTGTGTGTAAGACTATAGAATAGATCACTCTGTGTAATGTCCTATAGAATAGATACTCTGTTGTAAGACTATAAAAGATACTCTGTGGTAATGTCTCTATAGAATAGATCACTCTGTGTGTAATGACTCTATAGAATAGATCACTCTGTGTGTAATGACTCTGTAGAATAGATCACTCTGTGTATGACTCATAGAATAGATCACTCTGTGTGTAATGTCTCTAAAATAGATCACTGTGTGTAATGTCTCATAGAATATATCACTCTTGTTGTAATGACTTATAGAATAGATCACTCTGTGTAATGACTATAGAATAGATCACTTGTGTGTAATGACTATAGAATAGATCACTCTGTGTGTAATGACTATAGAATAGATCACTCTGTGTGTAATGTCTCTATAGAATAGATCACTCTGTGTGTAATGTCTCTATAGAATAGATCACTCTGTGTGTAATGTCTCTATAGAATAGATCACTCTGTAATGTCTCTATAGAATAGATCACTCTGTGTGTAATGTCTCTATAGAATAGATCACTCTGTGTGTAATGACTCTATAGAATAGATCACTCTGTGTTGTAATGACTCTATAGAATAGATCACTCTGTGTGTAATGACTCTGTAGAATAGTATCACTTTGTGTAATGACTCTATAGAATAGATCACTCTGTGTGTAATGACTCTATAGAATAGATCACTCTGTGTGTAATGTCTCTATAGAATAGATCACTCTGTGAAATTTGTCTCTATAGAATAGATCACTCTGTGTTGTAAAGACTCTATGATATAGATCACTCTGTGTGTAATGACTATAGAATAGATCACTCTGTGTGTAATGTCTATAGAATAGATCACTCTGTGTGTAATGACTCTATAGAGTAGATCACTCTGTGTGTAATGACTCTATAGAATAGATCACTCTGTGTGTAATGACTCTATAGAATAGATCACTCTGTGTGTAATGACTCTATAGAATAGATCACTCGTGTGTAATGACTCTATAGAATAGATCACTGTGTGTAATGACTCTATAGAATAGATCACCCTGTGTGTAATGACTATAGAATAGATCACTCTGTGTGTAATGTCTCTATAGAATAGATCACTCTGTGTGTAATGACTCTATAGAATAGATCACTCTGTGTAACGTCTCTATAGAATAGATCACTCTGTGTGTAATGTCTCTATAGAATAATCACTCTGTGTGTAATGACTCTATAGAATAGATCACACTGTGTGTAATGTCTCTATAGAATAGATCACACTGTGTGTAATGTCTCTATAGAATAGATCACTCTGTGTGTAATGACTCTATAGAATAGATCACTCTGTGAGTAATGTCTCTATAGAATAGATCACTCTGTGTGTAATGTCTCTATAGAATAGATCACTCTGTGAGTAATGTCTCTATAGAATAGATCACTCTGTGTGAATGACTCTATAGAATAGATCACTCTGTTGTGTAATGACTCTATAGAATAGATCACTCTGTGTGTAATGACTCTATAGAATAGATCACTCTGTGTGTAATGCTCTTATAGAATAGATCACTCTGTGAGTAATGTCTCTATAGAATAGATCACTCTGTGAGTAATGTCTCTATAGAATAGATCACTCTGTTTTGTAATGACTCTATAGAATAGATTACTCTGTGTGTAATGTCTCTATAGAATAGATCACTCTGTGTGTAATGACTATAGAATAGATCAACTCTGTGTGTAATGTCCTACAGAATAGATCACTCTGTGTGTAATGTCTCTATAAGAATAGATCACTCTGTGTGTAATGTCTCTATAGAATAGATCACTGTGTGTAATGTCTCTATAGAATAGATCACTCTGTGTGTAATGTCTCTATAGAAATAGATCACTCTGTGTGTAATGTCTATAGAATAGATCACTCTGTGTGTAATGACTCTATAGAATAGATCACTCTGTGTGTAATGACTCTATAGAATAGATCACTCTGTGTGTAATGACTCTATAGAATAGATCACTCTGTGTGTAATGTCTCTATAGAATAGATCACTCTGTGTGTAATGACTCTATAGAATAGATCACTCTGTGTGTAATGACTCTATAGAATAGATCACTCTGTGTGTAATGACTCTATAGAATAGATCACTCTGTGTGTAATGACTCTATAGAATAGATCACTCTGTGTGTAATGACTATAGAATAGATCACTCTGTGTGTAATGTCTCTATAGAATAGATCACTCTGTGTGTAATGTCTCTATAGAATAGATCACTCTGTGTGTAATGTCTCTATAGAATAGATCACTCTGTGTGTGAATGTCTCTATAGAATAGATCACTCTGTGTGTAATGTCTATAGAATAGATCACTGTGTGTAATGACTATAGAATAGATCACTCTGTGTGTAATGACTATAGAATAGATCACTCTGTGTGTAATGTCTCTATAGAATAGATTACTCTGTGTGTAATGTCTCTATAGAATAGATCACTCTGTGTGTAATGTCTATAGAATAGATCACTCTGTGTAATGACTCTATAGAATAGATCACTCTGTGTGTAATGACTATAGAATAGATCACTCTGTGTGTAATGTCTCTATAGAATAGATCACTCTGTGTGTAATGACTCTATAGAATAGATCACTCTGTGTAATGTCTCTATAGAATAGATCACTCTGTGTGTAATGACTATAGAATAGATCACTGTGTAATGACTCTATAGAATAGATCACTCTGTGAGTAATGTCTCTATAGAATAGATCACTCTGTGTGTAATGTCTCTATAGAATAGATCACTGTGTGTAATGACTATAGAATAGATCACTCTGTGTGTAATGACTATAGAATAGATCACTCTGTGTGTAATGTCCTATAGAATAGATCACTCTGTGTGTAATGACTATAGAATAGATCACTCTGTGTGTAATGACTATAGAATAGATCACTCTGTGTGTAATGACTCTATAGAATAGATCACTCTGTGTGTAATGTCTCTATAGAATAGATCACTCTGTGTGTAATGTCTCTATAGAATAGATCACTCTGTGTGTAATGTCTCTATAGCATAGATCACTCTGTGTGTAATGTCTCTATAGAATAGATCACTCTGTGTGTAATGTCTATATAGAATAGATCACTCTGTGTGTAATGACTATAGAATAGATCACTCTGTGTGTAATGTCTCTATAGAATAGATCACTCTGTGTGTAATGACTATAGAATAGATCACTCTGTGTGTAATGTCTCTATAGAATAGATCACTCTGTGTGTAATGACTATAGAATAGATCACTCTGTGTGTAATGACTATAGAATAGATCACTCTGTGTGTAATGTCCTATAGAATAGATCACTCTGTGTGTAATGACTCTATAGAATAGATCACTCTGTGTGTAATGTCTATAGAATAGATCACTCTGTGTGTAATGACTATAGAATAGATCACTCTGTGTAATGACTATAGAATAGATCACTCTGTGTGTAATGTCTCTATAGAATAGATCACTCTGTGTGTAATGAATCTATAGAATAGATCACTCTGTGTGTAATGTCTCTATAGAATAGATCACTCTGTGTGTAATGAATCTATAGAATAGATCACTCTGTGTGTAATGCCTCTATAGAATAGATCACTCTGTGTGTAATGACTCTATAGAATAGATCACTCTGTGTGTAATGTCTCTATAGAATAGATCACTCTGTGTGTAATGTCTCTATAGAATAGATCACTCTGTGTGTAATGACTCTATAGAATAGATCACTCTGTGTGTAATGTCTCTATAGAATAGATCACTCTGTGTGTAATGTCTCTATAGAATAGATCACTCTGTGTGTAATGTCTCTATAGAATAGATCACTCTGTGTGTAATTACTCTATAGAATAGATCACTCTGTGTGTAATGTCTCTATAGAATAGATCACTCTGTGTGTAATGTCTCTATAGAATAGATCACTCTGTGTGTAATGACTCTATAGAATAGATCACTCTGTGTGTAATGACTCTATAGAATAGATCACTCTGTGTGTAATGTCTCTATAGAATAGATCACTCTGTGTGTAATGACTCTATAGAATAGATCACTCTGTGTGTAATGACTCTATAGAATAGATCACTCTGTGTGTAATGTCTCTATAGAATAGATCACTCTGTGTGTAATGTCTCTATAGAATAGATCACTCTGTGCGTAATGACTCTATAGAATAGATCACTCTGTGTGTAATGTCTCTATAGAATAGATCACTCTGTGTAATGACTATAGAATAGATCACTCTGTGTGTAATGTCTCTATAGAATAGATCACTCTGTGCGTAATGACTCTATAGAATAGATCACTCTGTGTGTAATGTCTCTATAGAATAGATCACTCTGTGTGTAATGTCTCTATAGAATAGATCACTCTGTGTGTAATGACTCTATAGAATAGATCACTCTGTGTGTAATGACTCTATAGAATAGATCACTCTGTGTGTAATGTCTCTATAGAATAGATCACTCTGTGTGTAATGACTCTATAGAATAGATCACTCTGTGTGTAATGACTCTATAGAATAGATCACTCTGTGTGTAATGACTCTATAGAATAGATCACTCTGTGTAATGACTATAGAATAGATCACTCTGTGTGTAATGTCTCTATAGAATAGATCACTCTGTGGTAATGACTCTATAGAATAGATCACTCTGTGTGTAATGACTCTATAGAATAGATCACTCTGTGTGTAATGTCTCTATAGAATAGATCACTCTGTGTGTAATGCTCTATAGAATAGATCACTCTGTGGTAATGTCTCTATAGAATAGATCACTCTGTGTGTAATGACTCTATAGAATAGATCACTCTGTGTGTAATGCTCTATAGAATAGATCACCTGTGTGTAATGACTCTATAGAATAGATCACTCTGTGTTAATGTCTCTATAGAATAGATCACTGTGTGTAATGACTCTATAGAATAGATCACTCTGTGTGTAATGTCTCTATAGAATAGATCACTCTGTGTGTAATGTCTCTATAGAATAGATCACCTGTGTGTAATGACTCTATAGAATAGATCACTCTGTGTGTAATGACTCTATAGAATAGATCACTCTGTGTAATGACTCTATAGAATAGATCACTGTGTGTAATGACTCTATAGAATAGATCACTCTGTGTGTAATGACTCTATAGAATAGATACTCTGTGTGTAATGTCTCTATAGAATAGATCACTCTGTGTGTAATGACTCTATAGAATAGATCACTCTGTGTGTAATGTCTCTATAGAATAGATCACTCTGTGTGTAATGACTCTATAGAATAGATCACTCTGTGTGTAATGACTCTATAGAATAGATCACTTGTGTGTAATGACTCTATAGAATAGATCACTCGTGTGTAATGATCTATAAATAGATCACTCTGTGTGTAATGTCTCTATAGAATAGATCACTCTGTGTGTAATGTCTCTATAGAATAGATCACTCTGTGTAATGACTCTATAGAATAGATCACTCTGTGTGTAATGACTCTATAGAATAGATCACTCTGTGTGTAATGTCTCTATAGAATAGATCACTCTGTGTGTAATGACTCTATAGAATAGATCACTCTGTGTGTAATGACTCTATAGAATAGATCACTCTGTGTGTAATGACTCTATAGAATAGATCACTCTGTGTGTAATGTCTCTATAGAATAGATCACTTGTGTGTAATGACTCTATAGAATAGATCACTCTGTGTGTAATGACTCTATAGAATAGATCACCTGTGTGTAATGACTCTATAGAATAGATCACTCTGTGTGAATGACTCTATAGAATAGATCACTCTGTGTGTAATGACTCTATAGAATAGATCACTCTGTGTGTAATGACTCTATAGAATAGATTACTCTGTGTGTAATGCTCTATAGAATAGATCACTCTGTGTGTAATGACTGTATATAATAGATCACTCTGTGTGTAATGTCTATAGAATAGATCACTCTGTGTGTAATGTCTCTATAGAATAGATCACTGTGTGTAATGACTCTATAGAATAGATCACTCTGTGTGTAATGACTCTATAGAATAGATCACTCTGTGTGTAATGTCTCTATAGAATAGATCACTGTGTGTAATGACTCTATAGAATAGATCACTCTGTGTAATGACTCTATAGAATAGATCACTCTGTGTGTAATGTCTCTATAGAATAGATCACTCTGTGTGTAATGACTCTATAGAATAGATCACTCTGTGTGTAATGTCTCTATAGAATAGATCACTCTGTGTGTAATGTCTATAGAATAGATCACTCTGTGTGTAATGTCTATAGAATAGATCACTGTGTGTAATGACTCTATAGAATAGATCACTGTGTGTAATGACTCTATAGAATAGATCACTGTGTGTAATGACTCTATAGAATAGATCACTCTGTGTGTAATGACTCTATAGAATAGATTACTCTGTGTGTAATGTCTCTATAGAATAGATCACTCTGTGTGTAATGTCTCTATAGAATAGATTACTCTGTGTGTAATGTCTCTATAGAATAGATCACTCTGTGTGTAATGTCTCTATAGAATAGATCACTCTGTGTGTAATGACTATAATAGATCACTCTGTGTGTAATGACTCTATAGAATAGATTACTCTGTGTGTAATGTCTCTATAGAATAGATCACTCTGTGTGTAATGACTCTATAGAATAGATCACTCTGTGTAATGACTCTATAGAATAGATCACTCTGTGTGTAATGTCTCTATAGAATATAGGAGAGTCACTTTTTGTATTGAAGAACTGAAATAAATTCACTTTTTGATGATATTCTAATCTTGTGAGAAGCAGCTGTATATGTTCATCACAGGTCACGTGTAGAGTGTATGGAGCGAGGTCAGGCGCCATGTCACACAGCCGGCATCTGCCCATCGTGCCAATCACTGCTGGTGAAGTGTTGATGACTGTGCCGAAGGGTACTTTTGGTAGCCGGGGACCTAGTGAAGGTCACTGTAGCTGCCATCTTAGTGCCCATTGGCTTCATAGGAGACTGTGATTTGTACTGTAATACATTTTGTTGGGGAACTAACAACTACAGTGAAAAGTAATTCAAAATATATATAAATAAAAGTTGGAATCCTCGCCCCTCTTCCCATCCAAAGATAAATAAACATCTTCTGTCGCCACATCTGTAAAAGTCCAATCTGTCAAAATATGAAACGACTTAAAGTAAGATATAGAAACAGAATACAAAATACTGAATTTCCATCTTTTCAGGGACATTGTGTCCCCCCCCATAATGAAATACAAAGTGGTCAAGATGTGGAGTCTACCTGAAAGTGATACCAATAAAAACTGAAGCAACAAGTTGTCACACCGCTAAATTGACGAGAAAATCCGAGTTACGAGTGTCAGTAAATTGTGGCACAAAACTTTTTTTTTTTTTTTTCTTTTTATGAACTTCACAACTTTTTTTTTGTTTTGTTTCTTTTTTTTGTTTTTAAAATAAAAAAAAAAAAAAATACAAATTTGATATCGTTGTGACCAGGAGAATCACAATACCGGGTGCTGAAGGCGCGAAGAATGAAAGTTCAGAAGCTTCACTTGCACCTCGCCGATCCGTCCTGATGTGCAGCCCTACGTCACGCCTCACGTACATCACTACGGCTACTCTACCGTCATGGTCGCTCGCCTCTCTCACCGCCACCTGTTCCATAAGTCGTCCTCAGACCTCCTGACTGTAATTCCATGATATTGTCTATGGAGGTAGCTGCTCCTGGTTTGCACCTAATTCACACTGGTTTGGATGTGCCAGTCAGTTTTTTTTTACTTGTAATTCCAGGATAGACCCCGATATCTACTGCAGGAAACCCTCCGTGCCTTCACTCCACCATATAATATTGGCATACAGGGAAAGTCTGATATATCTGCATCTATGCCGGTGCCGGTCAGACTTATCTGCTGTCCTACTGCCACCAGGTGCTCCGCCGGAGATGTCAGAGGAAACAGTGTGACTCTTACAGAACTGATTTTGCTGCAGGTTTGACTAATAAATATCGGCAAGGTCCTCACATGACCACATTATGAAGCCGCCATCGTGGTGGCCGGACAGGAACCGAGTCGTCACCTTGACTGTATGAGGGAGACTCCATACTGAGCCACGTCTTCACGTCATTTTCACCTGGAGACCTTGGAATCTCGCGACCAGCGAATCATTTACTCAGATTCACAGATTTGCTATTTCTTAAAATACAATGGGGAGCTTGGCCAAAAGTGCTGCTGAAAGTGACTTTCACCATCATGAGGGCAAATATTGGCCACCAGGTGACATGCTTTGTTGGGTATTTCTTTGTAAAAAGAAAAAAAAAAAACCTCCGTTCCTCGTGGGCCGGACTTCTGGTACCTGTGGGTGTGTTCTTGCCAGCGCCGTTCAGTTGGTAAGAGACCCTTCTGGCTCCTCTATTTTACCACATTCCTTCTCCAACTCCTTCACTGTACAATGCCAAAGTACATCATACACCAACTTGTGAGAGGTCATCACTCCGCCATTGTCTGGGCATGCATTGGGTAACCCTTGGGCCAAAAAACATTGCTATCATCACCTGTTCTGGAGGACAGATATCTCACACATAGTGACACTTCATGCTGGTTATTGGCTATGAAGAATGGCGCACTGATGAGCGTGTGTTTCTCGAGGGCTGAATTTTCTGCTCCTTATGGGTGTGATCCTGTTCCTGCATGGGTTGTGCTGTTGGTAAGCCAAATTTTCCACACCTCGATTTTTGCCACACTCCTCCTGCTTCACTGTAACATAACCACTATTATCTGGCCATAAGTGGGTAACCCTTGGCCCCAAACCACTGCTATCAGTGATGTAACTCGCTTCTGGGGGGGATGTCGGGCACACGGTGACACCTTGTGCATTGTTGGAAATGTCTTATGGAGAAACCGGAACGTGCACTGGATCATCCTGGGCTGAACTTCTGCTCCTCATGGGTGTTTATCTTCCAGAACTGTAGGTTAAGTGAGCCAAACTCCTGATTCAGAGGATCGTGCTTCTGCTTATCTAATGTTTCTTCTTTTGCACCATGTGACAGGTCATGCCGTCACCATTGTCTGGACATTTATGGGAACCTGTGAGCCAAAAACACTGCTCTCTGTTACAATACTCACCTGTATGGGGCAGAATTTGGGCACATGGTGGCATTGCATGCATTGCTGATTATTGCTTGTGATATATAGCACGGTGACAAGTATGTGTTCCTCGTGGGCCGGACTTCTGGTTCTCATCGGTGTCTTCCAAGCTCTGTACAGTTGCTGAGCCAAACTTCTGACTCCTTTATTTTGCCACACTCTGACTAAGCTCCATCACATTACTATGCCACAATACTATATACACTGACTTGTAGGAGGGCATGTGGCCCCTATGGCCTGTGCCATAAAAAAAATACTGCTGTCAATGTTTTCTCTCGGGTAAATATCGGACACGTAGTCGCACTCCGCCCAGCACGGTGACAAGTATGTGATCCTCATGGGCCGGCCATCTGCTCCTCACGGGCGTATTCTAGTTAGAGAAGTCGTATATTTTGCCACACTCCGACATTGACACTGTACCATGCTGAAATGCATTGTCCGCCTATAAGCTGGAGGTTCTTGGGCGACCATTGTCTGGGCTTGCTTGGGCTAAGCTTAGTCTGTATGGGGCAGATATCGAGCTGCTGGTGAAATCTTCTAATTGGTTTTTATGTCCCTGGACAGCGCTGTTGTCGTCACACCGCATTTCCTTCCGTGTACCGGCCTTATAGTTATTATAGTTCATTTTCTGCTTTATTAATGAGATGCTTCTGCAAAATTTCACATTAAATGTGCATCATGGGCGCTATCAGGATACATGGACGATGCCGCAGAGGTCTGGAAATATCCACCAAGGGTAAAATGCTTCGGATACATTATCTTATACAATTAAGATGTTTCATAAACAGATAATTTCAGAACATCTGTGTCTCTATAATGAAAGGAGCTCGGAGAGGAGCGATTATGGGGTGAACATGGGGCTGAAAATGGAGAAAGTCACCACAGCACAGAGGCCACGTAGGGCAGCTGAATGCCTGCTGACCCCCACGTGGCACATGTCTGCTGGACTGTGGGGAAAGTCTGAAAATCATAAGCTTTGGATGAATCCGTCCAAGTGAAATGATCTGTGCTCATAAAATCTAGTACAAACTGAAATACAAAAGTAGTAATAGAAGCACCGATCATCCACCACCTGAACTCAACCGGGCCCAAGTATCAGTACCTGGACCTCTGCACCGCAGTTACTCCACAACATCATTCCTCCTGCATTACATCTCGTAATTGATGCAGATCCTTTCTCCTGATTTGTGTTGAGCTTCATACACAGGAGATCTTGGGTCAGGTCTACAAGATGTTTAGAATAACCTCCTGCCAAGTTTCTTGATAAACCATGTAGAAGTGGTGGAGGCGATGGGCAATTGCCTGATACTGATGATGGCGGTGATGGTCGGTCACCAGATACTGATGGAGGTGATGGGCTGTCACAGATACTGATGGAGGCGACAGCTGGTCACCAGATACTGATGATGGAGGCAACAGCTGGTCACCAGATACTGATGATGGAGGCGACAGCTGGTCACCAGATACTGATGATGGAGGCACTGTTCTCTTCCCCTTTCTCCATGGGATTTTCTTTTCTGATCTGTTACCACCAGGATGACTCGTCCCTGATAGCCGTACTGCCGCGTACCATTTTCAAAGTAATTTCTGCAGTTTGGCTACATTGGATTTCTATTTACGAGCAGGTGTTAAAACGAGGGTCGGGATGGCTGTTTAGGGCCAACAAGGGCTAATAGGTTTCCTTTAAGTAGTTTTAAAGGGGTTGTTCAAGACCAAAGTACTGATTTGTGTACTGAGCGTGTAGATTTTCGCCTCTTCTTCAAGCTATAACCATAGGAAGGTATAAAAATGCAACTGGCAACATAATGGTGGACATTGTGCAAACTTGGGTTCTGCCGGATGACAATCTGTGGTCTTGGGTGAATCGAGGGCGATGATTGATCACAATGACGTTGTGAGCAGGTTAACGTAGGGTTTACTGTAACAGGGAATACTCCTCGCAGGGAGAGAATAAAGGTTCAACAGGGGTATAACGAATATGCAGAGTGAGAGCACAGACATAGGGGATTAACAGGAGAGTTAAAAAAAAAACCCAAAACAATAGACTTATCAGTCCAACGTCCAGAGTGAGGAATCCTAAGCTTTAAATCATGGCGCCAAGGCCATGGAGCATGAGGGGTCCAGCATGGTCCTGGAGAAGATGAGGGTCTGGTTCCCGGCAATGAGTCCTGGATCCAGGGAAGGCAATACAGGAACGAGTGCAGTCTTTGGCACTGCCCGTGTTTAACGTTGCTCGGCAGCTGTACGCTGGTAAGTAGGGACACCGTTCACAGCGGGTCACGCGGTTTCTCTGTCTCGGCGCGTGTCAAGCTTCTGCTCAGGGATTTTGTCACTCCCGGTCAAGGGTGCTAGCAGGCACTTTGCAGTCTCTGTCAACCGTCTGGGCAGAAGAATACTGTGCCCTTATGGCGTGCGCCTGCTCTGTCCTGCGGCTCTGATCACGGAGCGCCAATACTGCCCCTAAGTGTGCCTCATGTTTCCATCAACTCAGCCTGACTTCCCCCTCGCGGCAGCTTTTTTAGCTTAGTCGTGCCCCTCATCACTGAGTGCAAAAGTCAGTCCGGGGTTTTATTCTTTCCCCTGTGCAACATGGGTGACAGCCCCGACCGTTACGGAGGAGGTATGTCCGGTCCGGTCCTTCTCCTTACAACGTCAATATTCAGGGGAATTCTACAAGTTTCCTGCTCGGTGCTGATCCACGTCTTCGTCTTTAATCTCCTTTCTCTGTAGAACTGAAAGGAATGAGCTGAAGTATAAGCCGGTATAACAAAATGGACATAAGTCCTGCCAAAAAGATCGGAGAAATTTGCAAAAAAAATAGGTGAAATTTTGTTCCTGGCCCAATGCATCCGTGCCGGTCAGCCCTGCCCCAACTGCACACAACCTGGGATATTTGTAGTCGGAGCTCACTGCGTGTTTTCTGCTCTTGGACGCGGCACTGAACACCCTCGTATTGTTGGTAACGTATGTGTTAGAATACGGTAATGTTTGATGCCGGCGTCCTGTGGCTGCGCTATACCATGGGATGTGACTGGTGGCAGCGCCGTGCTGTATCACACAGGTGACCTGTGGACTCTTCTGCAATGACTTTATCACATGGTTGGATCCATGTATTTGATGCTTACATCTCACATACATACAAAGATTTGGCTGTTTAGACCGTTCATACCTGGGGCTGAGACAGACACTGTTGCAACTGGGAGGACACCTGAGCCAAAATCTCAGTGGTGACACCCGGACGTGTGAATAGAGCCTTACCTCAATGTCAGCATCAGTCAGAGAATTATGACAATTGATGGCAGCTATGAAATTTCATACTAATGGGCTTAGAAACCTGACAGAAAATCGTGTGCACCTGGCGGCCTCCGACAGACGGATGAAGCGGTGTAAGGGTAAGGACAGGTTTCCTCTGGGTTCTGCCAGACGGACTCTCGTCAGGTCTGTCACAGCTATCCAGCAGCCCCTGACCGACAGAATAGGTCCATGTCTGATATTAAATATCAATGCCATAGCTGGCGCCAATTATACAGGACAATGACTGACATCGAATATCGGCAGCCACTAATTAAAATGGCGCAACCGATAGTAATGAAATGGGGGCTACACAAGTACACGAAGATCTGTCTGTCTGTCTTTGTGTCTGTCTCTCTGTTTGATGTCGGTCATTGTATTGGTATAATTGGTGCCGGCTATGACATTGATTTTGATATCCGACATGAACCTGCTATGTCGGTCAGAGGTCGTTGGATCTAAAGGCTGCCTCTGTCAGATCTGGTACAAACCATTCCATCTGGCAGATCCAACAGAATACCCGGCTTTTCCTTTAAATTCCTACACATGGATCTGGACTTACAATGGAGTCTGTTCTATTTTGGTAGCTGAGGAGGGCAGGAGCAAAAAACCGCATAGGCAGCCAAACACCAAACACAACCAGAAGTAGCCGTGTGACGTTCCTACGGTGCCCTAGACGCCTGTTCACAGCTGGAGAGATTAGCTACCCCTGTAGATGGAAAGAGGAAAGCTAACTGCCCCGGAGTAGACCCCAAAGTATAAGGAAGCCCCCAAACATATAATGGCGGTTAGACAAGAGGAAAACACGAACACAGACAGAAAATAGAATGAGCAAACGCTGGGGCCCAAAACTGTCTAGATAGGACAGCACAGGAGAGAATACTGTCTGCAACCCAGCAAAACCCTAGGAAAAACTCCAATGCTTTGGATTCCAAAAATGCTGAGACCACACGGTCTTGACCACCTGTATCAGATCTCTGGTGTGAAAACGCAGCTACCCAGCAGTAAAATATCACAGGAACTGAGCACAAGTGCAAAAACAAAAAGAGAACAGAGACCAGTGCAAGCCCACCAAAGGGGACCCGGCTGAACTCAAAAAGCAAGGCAGCAAAAATGAGGGAAATCAAACCACAGAAAAAAAAAAAAACCAGAAAGTAACTAATCTGAATGATAGCAGGAGACAGCAGAAAAGCAAACTGAATTCCAACCTAAACCAGGAAGTAACAATTGATCACTGGCGAGGATCATGGGAGGCCAGCTCACTTATATCAGGCCAGTCCGTCCTCCTGATAACCATTCATCCATTGCAGGTGGAGAACTCTTGCTGTTCAACATAGGTTCAATACCCTCAGCAACCACCAGAGGGAGCCTCAGCTCCGAAGTTGTCTCCAACACGTTCACAATAGGGGTCCCTTGGGTTGCTTCCACAGAGTGGCTGCTGGCCGGAGGAGCGAGTCTGAGGCAAGAGAAGTCTAGCCAGCCAGGTCAGTAACAGGAGTGACAAGAAAAAAAGTCAGACCCATGAATCAAAAGCCGAAGTTAGAGGGATAGTTAGGGTCAAAGATGCCAAGTAATTAGAATCAGACGAGGCCAAGTTAAAGCCGGGTATATATCAGGAATCAGAAGCCAAACACCAGAGTCCAGGAAGCTTCCAGGTACAGTAACTGGAACTTCAGCACTAAGATGGGAGTTTAAATAGGGTGCGATGCTGCCCCATTGGCAAGAGCAGAGAGATAATGTTGGGACGGACCTGTTATGTTTGGCGCCTCTTATGACCATGATATTTGATATCAGACATGGTCCTGTGTGATTTGGTAGAAATGTTAATCATTAATAAACTTGATCTCAGCCGCTGTGTCTGAACATCAGCCGCTATTTCACTTGGCGTCAGCCGTGACATTATCACGTGACGTTAGCCCTGGCTGTAGAGATGTTGATCTTGGGTTTAGCCCAGATATCGTTTTTATAAGGAAACTGATAAACTTGACTTCACTGTTGCTGATACTTTAGTCTCCGCACTCTTACACTTGGCGGCAGATACGATCTTTACGTTTGCTTTTACATCTAGACTTTAACAATGTTTAGACAAGATACAATTTACTTGTTATCATTGAAAAGCAATAATACGGCTGATATCCGCGCTGGGCGGGAGTCATGGGACCAGCTATATTCTGTAGCCCTAATCTTCACATTGAACCTTCTACACTTAAAGTCACGAGAACCATTATATCTAGTGTCAGTCGTGGCACTGTTACACTTGGCACCAGGTCAAATTTGGGAAAACCCTCTAATATTACAGCAAAAATTACCCAGGATATTTGGATTCATTGTTTTCCAGTTCTATCTATCTATCTATTATATATATATATAATATATATTATAATATATATATATATATATATATATATATATATTACAGACCAAAAGTTTGGACACACCTTCTCATTCAAAGATTTTTCAGTATTTTCATGACTATGGAAATTGTAGAATCACACTGAAGGCATCAAAACTATGAATTAACACATGTGGAATTATACATTACACTTTACAAAAAAGTGTGAACTACTGAAAATATGTCTTATATTCTAGGTTCTTCAAAGTAGCCACCTTTTGCTTTGATTACTGCTTTGCACGCAGAAAAGGTGAACGGATGGACTCTACATGCCTGGTTCCCACCGTGAAGCATGGAGGAGGTGGTCTGATGGTGTGGGGGAGCTTTACTGGTGACACTGTTGGGGATTTATTCTAAATTGAAGCGGTGAGCGGTCCAGCTCACCCCAAACCATCTCGATTGGGTTCAGGTCTGGTGACTGTGGAGGCCAGGTCATCTGGCGTAGCACCCCAATACTCTCCTTCTTGGTCAAATAGCCCTTACACAGTCCTGGAGGTGGTTTGGGGTCATTGTCCTGTTGAAAATAAATGATGGTCCAACTAAACGCAAACCGGATGGAATAGCATGCTGCTGCAAGATGCTGTGGTAGCCATGCTGGTTCAGTATGTCTTCAATTTAGAATAAATCCCCAACAGTGTCACTAGCAAAGCACCCCCACATCATCACACCTCCTCCTCCATGCTTCACGGTGGGAACCAGGCATGTAGAGTCCATCCGTTCACCTTTTCTGCTGCAAAGCAGTAATCAAAGCAAAAGGTGGCTACTGTGAAGAACCTAGAATATAAGACATATTTTCAGTTGTTTCACACTTTTTTGTAAAGTGTAATGTATAATTCCACATGTGTTAATTCATAGTTTTGATGCCTTCAGTGTGAATTACAATTTCCATAGTCATGAAAATACAGAAAAATCTTTGAATGAGAAGGTGTGTCCAAACTTTTGGTCTGTACTGTATTTATATAATTTTTTTTCTTACATTATATTCATTTACAACTATTGTATTTGTGATTTCAACTTATTCCTTTACTAAAAAGAATTAACGAAGGAAAAATCAGATTTTCCATTTTCTTTTTATTACAAATCTTAAAACACAATTTTCGTCTCCTTAAATTTAAAAATGATTTTACGTTTTACCGATTTGATCATCGTAAGTTTTTATCCAGTTTCCAGATTGTGCTCGCATTCATTTCTAAAGCTTAAATGTGAAAAGTGGGAACTGAATCATTACTTGGAAGATACAGACACAACGTTGGGCTGCTTGTGTTTAGGATAAAAGGTTTTAATAAATTTTAAATAAAAATGTTGCAACTTTTTTTTTTTTTTTTTTAGTTTCTTTCCTGCTTATTGCTGGCTGCAGAATGAGTTAATTGAGAATCTGCGTTCGATGTATTTTAATGCACACCTGAACCACACTGCTTCTTTGTGTAGCATCATGGGAAAGTCTCAAGAAATCAGCCAAGATATCAGGATGAGAGTGGTGGACTTGCGCAAGTCTGGCTCATCCTTAGGTACAATTTCCAGATACCTGAAGGTGCTTCATTCATCTGTACAAACAATTATACGCAAGTCCAAGCAAGATGGGAATGTCCAGCCATCATACCGCTCAGGAAGGAGACGGGTTCTGTGTCCCAGAGATGAATGTGCTTTGGTCCGACATGTGCACAACAACTCAAGGACAAAAGCAAAAGACCTTGTGACGATGATGGCGGAAGCTGGTAAGATTGTGTCACTATCCACAGTGAAACGAGTACTGTATCAACATGGGCTGAAAGACCACTCTGCCAGGAAGAAGCCATTACTCCAAAAGAAACAAAAAAGCCAGATTAATGTTTGCAAATGCACACAGGAACAGAGACCTTAATTTTTGGAGACATGTCCTGTGGTCTGATGAAACCAACATTGAACTTTTTCGGCATAATGACCAACATTACATTTGGAGGAAAAAGCGAAAAGCTTGGAAGCCTAAGAACACCATCCCCACTGTGAAACACGGTGGTGGCCGCATCATGTTGTGGGTTGTTTTCCTGCAGGAGGGACTGGTGCACTTCACAAAATAGGTGGCATCATGAGAAAAGAAGATTGTGGCAATACTAAGACAACATCTCAAGACATCAGCCAGGAGGTTAAAGCTTGGGGGAAATTGGACTTCCAAATGGACAATGTTACCATTTTGGCAGTATGCTTCTGGTCAAAGTGGCTTCAGGATAACAAAGTCATTGTTCTGGAGCAGCGGTCACAAAGCCCTGATCTCAATCCTATTGAAAATTTATGGGCAAAGTGTAAAAGGCCGGTGCGAGCAAGGCGACCTACAAACCTGGAGCAGTTAAACCAGTTTTGTCACGAGGAATGGGCCTAAATTCTGACCAACTATTTAAGAAGCTTGTGCAAGGAGATCCCAAATGTCTGACCCAAGTCATTCAGTTGGGCAATGGCACCAAATACTAATGAAATGGATGGAAACTTGTAATTTTGCAGTAAGTAATAAAAATGCCTTAAACCAATCTCTGTCCCTCAGTATTCTGGCATTTGGCAAATATTAATAATTAAGGTAATCCTAACTGACCGAAAACGGGAAAGGTTTATTCTGATTTCATGTCAGATATTGAGAAAAACCTGCAGATGTGTCTTTTTTATATGTAGTGGTTGGAAACTTCTGGTTTCAACTCTTCAGTGGGTACGGAAAGTATTCAGACCCCTTTAAATTTTTCACTCTTTGTTTCATTGCAGCCATTTGATAAATTCAATAAAGTTCATTTTTTTCTCATTAATGTACACTCTGCACCACATCTTGATTAAAAGAAAAAAAACAAATGTAGAAATTTTTGCAAATTAATTAAAAAAGAAAAACTGAAATATCACATGGTCATAAGTATTCAGACCCTGTGCTCAGACACTCATAGTTATGTCACATGCTGTTCATTTACATGTGATCCTCCTTGAGATGGTTGTACTCCTTCATTGGAGTCCAGCTGTGTGTAATTAAACTGATAGGACTTGATTTGTAAAGGCGCACACCTGTCTATATAAGACCTCACAGCTCACAGTGCATGTCACACCAAATGAGAATCATGAGGTCAAAGGAACTGGCCAAGGAGCTCAGAGACAGAATTGTGGCAAGGCACAGATCTGGCCAAGGTTACAAACAATTTCTGCAGTACTCCAGGTTCCTAAGAGCACAGTGACCTCCATAATCCTAAAATAGAAGTTTGGGACCACCAGAAGTCTTCCTAGACCTGGCCGTCCAGCCAAACTGAGCAATCGTGGGAGAAGAGCCTTGGTGAGAGAGATAAAGAAGAACCCCAAGGTCACTGTGGCTAAGCTCCACAGATGCAGTAGGGAGATGGGAGAAAGTTCCACAAAGTCAACTATCACTGCAGCCTCCACCAGTCGGGCTTTATGGCAGAGTGGGCTGATGGAAGCCTCTCCTCAGTGCCAGACATATGAAAGCCTGCATAGAGTTTACTAAACACATGAAGGACTCCCAGACTATGAGAAATAAGATTCTCTGGTCTGATGAGATGAAGATAGAACTTTTTGGTGATAATTCTAAGCGGTACGTGTAGAGAAAACCAGGCACTGCTCATCACCTGCCCAATACAATCCCAACAGTGAAACATGGTGGTGGCAGCATCATGCTATGGGGGTGTTTTTCAGCTGCAGGGACAGGACGACTGGTTGCAATTGACGGAAACATGAATGCGGCCAAGTACAGGGATATCCTGGATGAAAACCTCTTCCAGAGTGCTCTGGACCTCAGACTTGGCCGAAGGTTCACCTTCCAACAAGACAATGACCCTAAGCACACAGCTAAAATAACAAAGGAGCGGCTTCAGAACAACTCTGTGACCATTCCTGACTGACCCAGCCAGAGCCCTGACCTAAACCCAACTGAGCATCTCTGGAGAGACCTGAAAATGGCTGTCCACCAATGTTTACCATCCAACCTGACGGAGCTGGAGAGGATCTGCAAGGAAGAATGGCAGAGGATCCCCAAATCCAGGGGTGAAAAACTTGTTGCATCATTCCCAAGAAGACTCAGGGCTGTACTAGCTCAAAAGGTGCTTCTCCTCAATACTGAGCAAAGGGTCTGAAGACTTATGACCATGGGAGATTTCAGCTTTTCTTATTAAATCTGCAAACATTTTTACATTTCTGTTTTTTTTTTCAGTCTAGATGGGGTGCAGAGTGTACATTAATGAGAAAAAAATGAACTTTTTTTGAATTTATCAAATGGCTGCAATGAAACAGAATGAAAAATTTAAAGGGGTCTGAATACTTTCCGTACCCACTGTATGTTTGTGTATATTTACTGTATTTATGTATATATATTTTACTTGTGTGTATTTGGGGTTAAAAATAATTTTTGCATTAGGGTTTCATTAAAACAATTTAATATTTACAGGTTTTTTATTTCCCGGCACATTTAATATTGACGTGGTCATCGGTCATCTGAGAGGAGCTCAGAAAGACAGATATAAGTTACAAAGTCTCCATCAGACTGTCATAGTGGACTCGCTGATAAGTTCTCTGAACTCATTCTGCAGCCAAGAATACACAACATGGAAGCTCTGGAAGGCAAACGATGCAACATTTTTAATGTAACACAAATACATGTACTTGAGGCTAAAAAAAAAAAAAATTTTTTTGCAATTAAGTAAAAAATGTCCCCCCAAAAAATGGTCAACCATCCAAATAAAAATCTGTACCAGGGCATGCACCTACCATGTCTAATTAATAGTATTTGTGTAGGAGGACGATAACACGTTTTATAAGTTGTTCTGCGGTAGCTGCTTTTAAGTCTTCCAAAATGGTTCTTTATCGTCCAATGCGTTTTGGTGACTTTCTCAGAGTTAAAAAGACAAATTTCTAATGTATAGTATTGGCAGAGGGGCCTTTGGACCATTTTAGGTTGCAGGAACGGGGAGTTATTACTTCTCCTCTTATAACAATTCCTCTGCTATCTTGTAACTTTGGTTCTTGGGTTTCCCTCATTTGTGCCGTTGAAAAAATTTAAAAAATTTTTTTCCATTGGCGTTTATTCAGTTTTCAAAAAAAGAAACAGCCGTTCTGACCTCCGGAGGTCATTAATACAAGAATCATTCCATCCTGGGGTCACAAATATAATAATTGCACCTTTTAACAATCCACAAATATGTTGTTACGCGCAACAAAAGGAAGAGGAATTTTTTTTCCTGGCCTGAAGACAAAGACTTATCTGCCGTCTGATCTCTGGACGCGTCATCTCTGAATCTCTTATTCACATCATTCTTAAGAAGTTTCAATGTCCCGTCACAAAGGGCAGAAAACTACTGAGACGCCAATAATGACTTATTTTTCTTCAAAAAAAAAAAAAAAAGAATTTTGCAAATAACTTTGAAAATACAAAAATGTTTTGGGGTTAAAAAAAAATCTAAAATAATCTTGTACAAAAAGTTCTGTGTCTACTAATATCATTTACTGCCCAAAGTTTAGATATTTTGTTCAAGTCATACGATTTATATTCTGTGGGGAAACAAGAAAATTAAACATTTTTGTAATTTATTTATTTTACATTTGATTTTGTTTTTTTACTTTTTCTTGTTACTTTTAGTTATGTGGCTTTATTTAACAGTTATTGAGTATTTTTTATCCAATGACAAATTTATTTTCTGTTTTGGAAAACTTTGCTCCAGTGACTTGCGAATCGCAAAGAATCTTCATAGCACAAGTTATTCCTATTGATGGGCTATTTAATATTTTATTATTTTATCAGATATTTGAATTTTAGATCATTTTTATCACATGATAATTTGATATTTTTTAATATTTTTGATTTATTTCATCAACGGAAATCTAAAAGATTTAATATTTATGGAATGAAGGAGTTCTCGCCTTTCTGTTGCGCTCGGTAGGACGTCGTTCGGGCCGTCCGCAGCGTTTCAGGTGCTCTGTTCATAATTGTGTATTTGTGAGATCTGCAGAGTGTTTTTTTTGGCTCCGCAGAGTTTTCTTCCTCACTCTCTCTTGCTGGTTTCTGGAGGACTTCTCTGGCAGGTAGAAGGTTTATGTTTCGCCAACCGGTTTTGGTCACCGCTCTACGTTCTCCACCTTCGCGAACTGAACAGTAATTGTTTGTTTCAAGTCGTGGAAAGATTACAGCTGCCAATGGGGAAAATAAACCTTGACTTGCCCGACTCTAAAACCTGGTCATTTTTTAACAGCGCCAAGAAAACTAAATTATATTAAATGAACTCTTGTAAATTAGAATTTATGGAGAGAATCGAAGGTGGGAAAAGCCTCTTTCTCCGGGATGGTTGAGTAGGGAGCATAGGAGATTAGGATTTTTTTTTTTCCCCCAATGCTCCTGAAAGGTGTTATATTTACAAGCCTGGCAATGAACTCTCCCCATTGATCTTGGAATCTGTACAGTAGAATGAACAGCTGTGTAAGCTTCCCCCTCACTACCTCATTAGCATGCCTTCCTTGTTCACCAAGGGACCACCTCTGGCTAGTGGTGAGAAAACTGCAGCCTTTCCCTGGTCCTTATCTTCAACATTCAGGACATAAAGCTCTTCCTCGAAACACGTTGTGAAGGTTCTCTCCGAGGTTATTGGGTCAACTCTTGAAGGCCACCTGTAGCTTCGCAGTTGTAAGCCGGCGCTGTTGACTTGACACATGTGGCCATTGCAAAACATCATACAAAATCAGATCAGTCTGTGACTTTTTTTTTCTAGATCCCTTCTTACGTTCCTTGTCTTATTCAATATGGATTTCCAAAGGCTTTGGCATCATCTACTCCACCAGTAGACCACTGGTGGTTGTAATTCTAAGAAACTGCTGCAGGACCAACGATTCTTTGAGTATAAGAAAATCTAACATAAAAACAGTATGAGATCATGAAAATAGCAATGATTATACTTTTTTGATATGCTCAGAAGAGGTGTTGGAGGACATTGGTGGCCAGTTCTTCTACAATTGATCTTCGTCTAGACTTTTTGATCATCATCTTATCGCATCAACAAAAAGTTAATTTTACAGAGTTATTAACTTATCTTTTTTTTTTTACTGTTTTGAATTTATTTCACAAGAATCCAAACATATTTTCTAAAAAATAATAATTTAATGAGGAAATATCCTTCCATTGTAGAAGCTAGTGCTAGGAAGTTGAGTATTAGAGGGGTTAAGAGTCCACAATGTGTTGGTGTCCTAACACAAGGGTGGATATATTCGTTCTTCGTCAGACTCAGGAAGCCTCTCGTTTTTCCTCCTCCTCTCCTCTCATCCATTGCCACCAGTTTCAGTTTAAAGTCTTGAACACAACCCAAACTATGTTGTGATTGCTCTCCCCGGTCTCGCTGCGGACACGCTTTTTTGTTTTTATGAGGTCTCACAGTGGAGCTCTCTGCAATTAGCTTTGAATAAACTCTCAGGTAGCCGTAGACTAGAGCTCGTTCTCCCAACGCACCTATTTAAGATAAAAGACTCTAGAGATGCTATCTCCTTTTTTTAATATATATGTTTCTCTTTATCCTGGTTTCCCGGTTGCGCCATGGAAATCTGCTCGGAGGGGGGAGTAGGTTGGACTGTGAACAAGCGTCGCAGCGGTGGGAGGGCGTTGATGAGAGCCGTGTGTGTCTTTTGGAAAAAGAAATCCCAGACAGACTCCAGTTCACTCAAAATAGACTGAAAACGGTGGCGTGTTAGTTAAAATAAGGGGAAAATGTGGAAGCGAGACCAGTACAGTTTGGAGCCATTTTGCATGACGAAAACAATGAAAGCACTGGCGTTTTATGGGAGCTTTGGGCAATGCGCGTGCCAGGAAGTTGCGAGGGGTGCGAAGATCAAAAGAGATCGAGAACTTGGAAGCTTGCGCCAAAATCTTGTGATGCGGGGGAAGGAAAAAACCGAGGGAGGGGAAATGGGTTGAGCAAAGGGGAACGGGAAATTGTTTGAAATTGGGCTTGTTTCCATTCTTTTGATTTTGGGGGCCAAGTGACGTTGGCGGGGTAGGGAGTTCCAACCATACAGCGCGGGCCTCATTGAGGATCTGAGGACACGAAGTTCTATGTGCAAATGGCTTTCATTTACCATCTGGTTATAGTTTTATCGCCATACCATTAACCAGCTTTATGAGAACCCCTACTACTCCAACCTCTTGAAGGCCACGTTGGAAAGTCTTTGAGGCGCGACTTAGAACTCCCGATCACCAACACATTATCTTCCAGGTCATAATTTTGGAATTGGGGAAACAAGCCAAGTACTCTATTGGTTCAAACTATGTATTGAACGCAAAAGACTTGTCCTAAGTTGACTCCAACCCTTAGGAATGGGCTAATTAAAAAACATTGCCAGGATCCGACTAATTCCACGGAGATTGCTTGAAATCTGGTTTGTTTTTATTTAGCTAACTTGTACAGGATGTGTGAACCTAGCCCAGTTCTTTCCACGCAGAGATCACAGGGCGCTATGACATTGATAAATTTTTTACATATTGTGTTGCAAATCAAAAAACATGAGAACAGAGAGGGAGAGATTTATAAATGCAGAGCGTATGGCATCGTGTTAACCATTTAACAGGACACGTACGACTAAAAGATTTGTGGTTGCACGCAGGGAAGCTTCTTAGCTTCTCTTATGGTTAGGGCCTCCCGATGGTGTGAAAGGAAGAGCCTGATTTACGACGACCTTTCAAATAGTTTTCATTATTATTTGGCTTTTGGAAGAATATTTTCTGGGCCAAAAATGAACTAAAAAAATGTAGATTGTAATAATATTTCATCATTTTTTCGTGAGATAAGACGATTGAGCTAGAAAACCAGTTATTTCTAAAAAGAAGGGAAAAGAATTAGAAGAATAAGAGAAGAGGCAACGAGACTAATGGAGACAAGAGTCCTAAAGGTCAAATTTGAGAAAGTCTATTCATGTGGAAGACGAGAACCAATAATGGCCCATAATACCTCAAATTTAGAATTCTGTAGTAAGACTAGATATCATCATATATTCTAATAGTGCCTGCTGGAACTTACATAGGAACTCATCCGAAAGAAGCAACCAAAGACCCAACTCCTGCAAAATATAAGAAATATAATGGCACCTACCAACCACGTCGATTGGTACGGTCATTGGGGATTCCCAGTTTTATAACAGAGGAACCTCCTTTTTTTTTCCATTGAGCCCCTCCTTACGTTTCAGCCTAAAGGATAGATCATCTGGTCACTGACTCATGAGTAGACTTGTGTCTATCTGCGATCCCTATGATAAAATTATTTGTTCTTGGTTCTGTGGTCTCCAGGGGTCTTGACATGTTGACACTACATTACATGGGTCAAGGCTCAATAATGTTTCTAAAACGTTTTTCTGATGGAGTTTTTGAAACTCGGAATAGAGAAAGTTCAACCAAAAATGTCTAATCTTCCTGGATTGAAACTCGTTAGCCCAGGTTCAGCGTCAGAGAATTCACGGGAAGGAAGAATCAATGTCTTTCGGTTAATTAAAAATTGAAAGAGATTAGTGTTAGATTGACTTTTAGACTCCATAATTATCTGACCTCCCTTCGACGCCTTCCGCAGTCCTCCTGTGTTAGGCTCCAAAGTTTTTGAAAAATGTTTCAATTCCAAAATTGTTTTTGATTAGGAAAAAATAAAACAATTTTACTTAATTCCCCAAAACTATTTTCAAGGATAAAAGTCTAAGAAAATATAAATTTTAAATAAGAAAACCCCGATGGATCAATTTGCTCTCGGTAATTGATATGGAGATGGAATGATAATCGTGCCGTTTTTTTTTTTTTTTCCATAGATTCAGAGCGCACTGACATTCCACAGACACATTTAATTTTCAGCGTATTAAAGCCCGGAGCGCAGGCAGAGCCGACAATGGAATTATGAATGAGTTTAATTTTAGGAAAGACTTAACATGTATTTAAATGTGAAATGTGGTCGCTACAAAGATTTAATAAAAGGACTAAATCGAGATTAAATGAAATCGCTAAACCTTCTACAAATGACACATTGGAGATCCGGCGAGACTCCGCACCAAGAGGCAAAATATTGTGATAACTAAGATTTCTCACAGAAGACTAGGTAGGAAGATGACGATGAACTCGCACATCCTGAAAGTTCTTCAGATTAGAAGACAAAATGTCAGGTTCTTCTGTCCTGAAGTCCAATTGTAGGGAAGTACTCAGCACTAAGGGGTTGAGCACAAGATTAGTGAAAATTGTTATTTGGACAATTCAATTGCAATATATATTTCACATTTCGGTCGTAGATTCCAGACTTTTATCACAAAGCAGTGGGTGGGGTTTGTTCCAGGAGAAGTAGCGCTGAGGAACAGCAACTGTGGACACATGACCTCAGCGCTACTTCTCCTTGAACTACCAAAACGTCAAATATATATTTCAAATGCATTATTTAAATAAAAATTTTCACTGCTCAACTGGTCAACACCGGAGTGCCAAGTATTTCTGGATTTATGTTCCGGACTGGATCCCTACTCAGGAACCGCTACTCTAACGGATTGACTGTGGTCTAGTTGGAACCAACTAGGGTTGACACAACCGTGGAAGTTCGGATTCCGGTACCAAAAGTTTACCCGAACTTGAACCTGAACCCCAAACTTTTGTGTTGAAAAAAAATTCTTTCTCTCTAGTCACAACTATGAAAAGTACAAAAAAAAGTGATTGATGGAAGTTTCCTCTAATTTAATACCTACAATCTAAGTATCTGCCTGTCTGTTACCTATTATCGGTCTATAACAGTCATGGCTGAAAGTGTTGTCACCCTTGAAATTGTTCCAGAAAAAGAAGTATTTCTCCCAGAAAATTATTGCAATCACACGTTTTGTTACACACATGATTATTTCCTTTTGTGTGTATTGGAGCAACACAACAAAACCGAAAACAAAAAAGCAAATTGAACATATTTTCATGCAAAACTCAAAAAATGGAGCCGGACAAAATTGTTTGCACCTTTTCCAAAATTGTGGCTCAACAGATTTGTTACCAGCGTGTGATGCTCGTTCGCATTCACCTGTGGCAAGTAACAGGTGTGGGTAATATGAAAATCACACCCGAAACCAGATAAAAAGGCGAGACGTTGACTCAATCTTTGCATTGTGTGTCTGTGTGTGCCACACTGAGGATGGAGAAGAGAATTGTCTGAGGGACTTTAGAACCAATATTGTGAAAAATATTAACAATCTCAAGGTTACAAGTCCAGAGATCTAAATATTCCTTTTTTCACGGTGCGCAACATAAGAAGTTTATAACCCATGGGACTGTAGCTAATCTCCCTGGACATACACTGCAGAGAAAATTGATGAAAGGTTGCAACGCAGGATCATCCGGATGGTGGATAAGCCCCAATCAAGGTCTAAAGATATTCCAGCTGTCCTGCAGGTTCAGGGGGCATCCGTGTCAGCGCCGATCTATTCGTCCACATGTGAATGAAATGAAGCATTATGGCAGGAGATCCAGGAGGACCCCACTGCTGACACAGAGACATAAAAAAAGCTAGACTGCAGTTTGCCAAAATGTATGTAAGCCAAAATCCTTCTAGGAAAGAGTCTCGTGGACAGATGAGATCAAGATAGAGCTTTTTGGTAAAGCACATCATTCTACTATTTACCAAAAAATGGAATGAGGCCTACAAGAAAAAAAACACAGTACCTACAGTCAAATATGGTGGAGCGTTAGAGATGTTTTGGGGCCATTTTGCTGCCTCTGGCATTGGGTGCCTTGACTGTACTCAAGGCATCATCAAATCTGAAGATTAGCAAAGGATTTTGGCAGGCAATCTAGTGTCCAGTGCCAGAAAACTGGGTTCATGTCCTAGCAGGGCAATGACTCCAAACATACTTCAAGAAACCCCCCCGAAATGGATGGAAACAAAGCGCTGGAGCTTTCTGAAGTGGCAGCAATGAGTGTGGATCTAAATCCCATTGATCACCTGTGGAGAGAACTTAACATTGCTGTTGGGAGAAGGCGGCTTCATTTATGAGAGACCTGGAGCAGTTTGTCAGAAGAGCGCTCCAAAACCCCAGCTGAGAGGAGTAAGAACTTGTGATGGTTGTAGGAAGCGACTGATCACTGTTATTTATTTCAAAGGGTGTTCGACAAAACATTCAGTTGAGGGTGCCAACAATTTTGTCCTGACCATTTTTGAGGGTTTATGTTGATGTTAATACTTTTATGCCCAACAAGGTTTTATGTGAAATTTACGGTATGTCCAATTTGCTTTTTTTATTTTTTTTTAGTGTTGTTCCAATATAACAAAACATGGGGAATTGTAATAATGTTCTGGGAGAAATACTCCATTTTCTGTAACAGTTTCAAGGGTGCCAATACTTTCGGCCATGACCGTATCCATCATTTATGTGTAGTATTTACAAACAAAACAATACAGCAGTCCTGTGTAAGCGCTAAGATTTCTGCAAACATGGAATATAGGAAATATAAACTGTATTACTGCTATACAGAATATACTTATGAAATTCAGGTATATAGCGCATAGAGAGACACCAACCACGACAAGGCGACTGCTTTCTGATGGGATCCTACTCTATCAGACTGGAGCAAGGCAGACAAATAGAAAGGGCCGATAGGAACTCTGCCAACTAAGCAGGCCATCATCCACCTCTAATGGGAAACTACAAAGAAAATCGGACCAGCACCAGCTAGCAAGACGAAGCAGGTGTGAACAGCTGCAAACTGCGAGTGCAATATATAAACCAAAGAATACAGCAGGCGCAGTGCGCAGCGGGGAATGTGCAGACATAGACTGTGATTTGTGACCTGCATTACTCTCATGTAGACTATACTTATATAAGTATGTCGGACTGGGGTGCAAGGGCCCCCCAATAACATCATCTCCGGGGCACCACGTTTCAGCTACATGCAGATATGACTTCATCCTCATTTACAAATTTCTCTAGCAATAATCTGTGTTGATAATTTAATAAGCTGATTCAGGATATAAAGAAATTCACCAATTATATAGTGCCAAGTATCGCTCATATAAGAGGGTGGTGCTCGGGGCCCGCCGGAGGATTCTCCAGATCTGCGGTGTGCCAGTCCAAGTACGTGGTCTCCCCAATGCTTACTGCATTTGTCTATTTATCCCTCTACGATTCTGTGGTCGTTCTATTCGTTTCGCACCGGCACTGATTTTCCTTCTTGTTATTTCCAGCTGTCGGTTGAGTGTGATTCGTTCTGAGCGGATTATTCCCCCCGTCCTGGTAGTGTTATAATACAAGTGAAACCTCTGCGTCTCTCTAAATCCCACATTAAATCTGTGCGGAGCGTTACGTGAGGCGCTTTACGCCCTTTCTAATGATTGCGATGCTGTGGGGAGCGTTGTAGCCGCACGGTCGGTGACTAATTACTCCGTTCGTTAACATCTGCACAATATGCGGACAGATTATTACATTTTGCCGTTCCTGAGGTTTATTCCAGGTCAGAGCCGGAGGTGGAGGCGGAAGAATCGCAGAACTTCTGATGTTCCTATCAAGGAGAAATGCAGCACTGAGCGCTGCTCCGGGAGTCTGCGCTATATAGGGCAGCTTAACGATGCGCGTGGCATTCACAGCAGTGTGATGGCGAGCCGCGGCGGAGCAGAAAGTCTGTGCCTCCATACACGGCGGACACATGGGTCTTCCATAGCTTTCCTCTGGGCGCCACGGATCCTGAGGTCTGCAGCGCGATTTTTCCAGTTTACAACATTGTATCCAAATTGTATCTTCGGAAATTGGGACTTAAACCAACGTTTTGTAAAAGTAGAGTAACCACATCTGCGTGAACGGTTTTCCCTCTCGTTTTACTGCTTTCGATATAAACCTTAACTTGATTGGTAGGGATGCAAAGCAAGTCTGTGCAGCATGGAGAGGCAGTGCATCGCCCTGCAGTTACAGCTTACTGTGGTTCATGATGGAGGCCAATAAGTTTGGCATTGGAACGCATGAATGCTCTACAGTTTAAACATCACGTCTTAAAGGGAGTGAATCATGTGTTTGACGTTAAGGGTATGCCACACTAAACAACATCGCTAACGGGATCGCCAAAAAACGTCACTATTTAGCGATCCCGTTAGCGATGTTGTTGTGTGCGGCATCTGCCAGCGACGAGCTTCCTGCTGTGATCTCGCTCGTCGCTGGAATCGTTCCGGACCCTATTTTCTCGTCGGCGCTCCCGCTGGGTAAGTATCTAGTCGCTGTGTGGCACCTTTTCTTAGCGATTTAGCGGTTCTTTTGTACCGCTAAAGTCGTTAAGGAGATCGCTAACCGCGATAGCGTCCTTAACGATATCGCTAAATGTGGCCGACACTAGCGATATAGAAACAATCCCGCTAGCGATCTCATTAGTATGCGACGCTAACGAGATCGCTAGCGGGATTGTGTAGTGTGGCAGTACCTTTAGTGTTACTAGTTGTGCTGCGGGCTCTAGTCTGGATTTTTTTTTTGTTTTTATCATTGCTGGGGACGGACATGATGGAGACACGCTAGACACTCGAAGGAGACACGATGGACACTCGAAGGATACACACTAGACACTCAAAGGAGACACGATGGAGACACAATAGACACTCGATGGAGACACGCTAGACACTCGAAGGAGACACGATGACACTCGATGGAGACACACTAGACACTCAAAGGAGACACGATGGAGACACAATAGACACTCGATGGAGACACACTAGACACTCGAAGAGACACGATGGACACTCGATGGAGACACACTAGACACTCAAAGGAGACGATGGAGACACAATAGACACTCGATGGAGACACAATAGACACTCGAGGAGACCACATGTACACTCAATGGAGACACACTAGACACTCAAAGGAGAACGATGGACACTCGATGGAGACACAATAGACACTCTGGGACACGATAGACACTCGAAGGAGACACGATGGACACTCGATGGAGACACACTAGACACTCAAATGAGACACGATAGACACTCGATGGAGACACGATGGACACTCGATGGAGACACTAGACACTCAAGGAGACACGATGAGACACAATAGACACTCGATGGAGACACAATAGACACTCAAGGAGACACGATGGACACTCGATGGAGACACACTAAGACACTCAAGGAGACACGATGGAGACACAATAGCACTCGGAGACACGATGACACTCGATGGAGACACACTAGACACTCAAAGGAGACACGATGGAGACACAATAGACACTCGATGGAGACACAATAGACACTCGAAGGAGACACAATGGACACTCGATGGAGACACACTAGACACTCAAAGGAGACACATGGAGACACAATAGACACTCGAAGGAGACACGATGGAGACACGATAGACATCGATGAGGCACATAAAACTTGATGGGAACACACTGGAGACCAATAGAGACTCGACAGAGACACGATAGACACTCGATGAAAAACACAATAGACACTTGATGGAGACACGATAGACACTCGATGGAGACACGATAGAAACTTGATGGGAACACACTGGAGACACGATAGAGACTCGACCGAGACACGATAGACACCGATGAAAACACAATAGACACTTGATGGAGACACGATAGACACTCGATGGAGACACGATAGAAAACTTGATGGGAACAACATGGAGACACGATAGAGACTCGACCGAGACACGATAGACACTCTACAGACACAAGGAGACACAATAGACATCGTAAGGAGACACGATAGAGACTCAATGGAGACATGATGGACACTCGATGAAAACACACATAGACACTTGATGGAGAACACAATAGAGACTCGACCGAGACACGATAAACACTCTACAGACACAAAGGAGACACAATAGACACTCGAAGGAGACACGATGGAGACACGATAGACACTCAATGGAGACACAATAGACACTCGAAGGAGACACGATGGACACTCGATGGAGACCAACTAGACACTCAAAGAGACACGATGGAGACACATGTGACACTCGAAGGAGACACGATGGAGACACGATGACACTCGATGGAGGCACGATAGAAACTTGATGGGAACACACTGGAGACTCAATAGAGACTCGACGGAGACACGATAGACACTCGATGAAACACAATAGACACTTGATGGAGACACGATAGACACTCGATGGAGACACGATAGAACTTGATGGGAACACACTGAGACACGATAGAGACTCGACGAGACATGATAGACACTTACAGACACAAAGGAACACAATAGACACTCGAAGGAGACACGATGGAGACACGATAGAGACTCAATGGAGGGACGATAGAAACTTGATGGGAACACCTGGAGACTCAATAGAGACTCGACGAGACACGATGACACTCGATGAAAACACAATAGACACTGATGGAGACACGATAGACACTCGATGGACACAAAGAAACTTGATGGGACACACTGGAGACACGATAGAGACTCGACCGAGACATGATAGACACTCTACAGACACAATAGACACTCGAAGGAAGCACGATGGAGAACGATAGGAACCAATGGAGCACGATGGACACTCGATGAAAACAATAGACACTTGATGAAGACACAATAGAGACTCGACCGAGACAACGATAGACACTCTACAGACACAAAGGAGACACAATAGACACTCGAAGGAGACCTATGGAGACACGATAGAGACTCAATGAGACACGATTAGACACTCAATGGGGACACAATAGACACTCGAAGGAGACACGATGGACACTCGATTGGAGACACACTAGACACTCAAAGGAGACACATGGAGACACAATAGACACTCGAAGGAGACACGATGGAGACACGATAGACACTCGATGGAGGCACGATAGAAACTTGATGGAACACACTGGAGACTCAATAGAGACTCGACGGAGACACGATAGACACTCGATGAAAACACAATAGACACTTGATGGAGACACGATACACTCGATGGAGACACGATAGAAACTTGATGGGAACACACTGGAGACACGATAGAGACTCGACCGAGACATGATAGACACTCTACAGACACAAAGGAGACACAATAGACACTCGAAGGAGACACGATAGAGACTCAATGGAGACACGATGGACACTCGATGAAAACACAATAGACACTTGATGAAGACACAATAGAGACTCGACCGAGACACGATAGACACTCTACAGACACAAAGGAGACACAATAGACACTCGAAGGAGACACGATGGAGACACGATAGATTCTCAACGGAGACACGATAGACACTCAATGGAGACACAATAGACACTCGAAGGAGACACGACAGAGACTCAACGGAGACACGATAGACACTCGATAGACACTTGATGGAGACACGATGGAGACACACTAGACACACGATGGAGACACGATAGAGACTTGACGGAGACACGATAGACACTTGATGGAGACACGATGGAGACACACTAGACACTCGATGGAGACACAATAGACACTCGAAGGAGACACGACAGAGACTCAACGGAGACACGATAGACACTCGATAGACACTTGATGGACACTCGAAGGAGACACACTAGACACAGGACGATGGACCATGCTATTTTAGAATTTTGGATAACTAGAGGAGGAAGACCTGTGAAGACTCAGACTTCAAGGTTAGATTTCAGAAAGGCAGATTTTAAGGGACTCAGAAAGAGAATTGGAGGGATCCAATGGCTGGATATCCTTAAGGACAAAAATGTCCAGGAAGGATGGGAAATCTTGAAAAATGAGATTCTCAAAGCACAATCATTAACAATTCCGAAAAGAGGGAAGAATAGGAAGCATTTAACGAAACCAGGATGGATGAACACAGAACTTAAAACACATGCTAAAAAGGAAGAAAGAAATGTATATTAAATGGAAAGAGGGAGGCATATCTAAAGAAGAATATAATGATGTCTGCAGAACCTGCAGGGGAAGAATCAGATTAGCTAAAGCTGACAATGAATTAAGGCTTGCAAGAGATGTCAAAATCAATAAAAAAGGATTTTGGGGATATGTCAAAAGTAAAAGAAAAGTCAAAGATGCTATAGGATTTTTACAGGATGAAAACTATGAAATGGTAAGAAAGCATGTTGAAAAGGCCGAACTTTTAAATTCCTATTTTGCATCTGTTTTCTCTCAGAAAGGAAATGTAACATCAACTGATCTTCACTGTCCTATTAAAGGAATAGAAGAATGCAGGATATATATAAACAGAAAAATAGTGAGGAAACACTTAGCTAGCATAAATGAATTCAAGTCTCCAGGTCCAGATGAATTACACCCCAGAGTACTGAAGGAGATAGCAGAAAAAATTTTTGAACCACTCTCCATAATCTTTGAAAATTCTTGGAGAACAGGAGAAGTTCCAGAAGACTGGAGAAGAGCAAATGTTGTTCCTGTCTTCAAAAAGGGGAAGAAGGTGGACCCAGGGAACTATAGACCGGTGAGTCTGACATCTATACCAGGAAAGATCTTTGAACAAATTATTAAACAACATGTATGTAAGTACCTGGACAAGAATGAAGTGATTAACCAGAGTCAGCATGGGTTTGTAACTAATAAGTCATGTCAGACTAATTTAATTTCCTTCTATGACAGAATCACTGACTGGGTGGATCAGGGAAATGCTGTAGATATAGTATATCTTGACTTCAGCAAAGCATTTGACAAAGTATCTCACACAATCCTTATTGAAAAAATGACTAAGTATGGAATGGATAAGGCAACTGTTAGGTGGATTCATAACTGGCTTAGTGATCGGACCCAAAGAGTGGTTGTAAATGGCTGCACATCCAGTTGGAAGAATGTATCAAGTGGGGTACCACAGGGCTCTGTCTTGGGCCCTGTATTGTTCAACATCTTTATCAATGATTTAGATGAAGGAATTGAGGGTAAACTGATTAAATTTGCTGATGACACAAAGCTAGGAGGGATAGCTAATACTAGAGAAGAGAGAGAGAGCATTCAAAAAGATATAAATAAACTGGAGCAGTGGGCAGCAACTAACAGAATGGTTTTTAACAGGGAAAAATGCAAAGTACTTCATCTGGGAAATAAAAATGAAAAAAGCGTATACAGAATGGGAGGAATAAGGCTAAGCAACAGCACATGTGAAAAAGACTTGGGTATACTAATAGATCACAGAATGAACATGAGTCAACAGTGTGATGCAGCAGCAAAAAAGGCAAATACAATTCTAGGATGTATTAACAGAAGCATACAGTCTAGATCACGTGAAGTCATTATTGCCCTCTACTCCTCTTTGGTCAGACCTCATCTGGAATACTGTGTCCAGTTTTGGGCACCACATTTTAAAAAAGACATCAACAAACTGGAGCAAGTTCAGAGAAGAGCGACCAGAATGGTGTTTGGTCTGCAAACCATGTCCTATGAGGAACGGTTACAGGATTTGGGAATGTTTAGCTTACAAAAAAGAAGACCTGAGAGGAGACTTAATAGCTGTATACAAATATCTCAAGGGATGTCACATTGTAGAAGGATTATCTTTATTCTCATTTGCACAAGGAAAGACTAGAAGCAATGGGATGAAACTGAATGGGAGGAGACACAGATTAGATATTAGAAAAAACTTTTTTGACAGTTAGAGTGATCAATGAGTGGAACAGGCTGCCTCAAGAGGTGGTGAGTTCTCCTTCAATGGAAGTCTTCAAACAGAGACTGGACAGACATCTGTCTGGGATGATTTAGTGAATCCTGCTTTGAGCAGGGGGTTGGACCAGATGACCCAGGAGGTCCCTTCCAACTCTAACATTCTATGATTCTATGAGACACGATAGATACTCGATTGAGACACTAGACACATGATAGAGACCCGATAGACACTTGATGGAGACACGATAGACACACGATGGAGACTCGATGGAGACACGATAGATGCACAATATTTTGTGATGACTTGCATGTGTAAGCGTTGGCACTGTTGTCCTGTGGGCACTGTCAGGGAGTTAGGGTCTACTGGTGACTACTGCAGTTGTTAGTGCCCTTTGCTTTTCAGGTTAGAAGTCATTGGGCACCGCATTAAAAGCAATAAGTCAGCAGTTTTTTGCTATTTAATCTGCATAACATGGAAAAAGAGACCTTGATTCCAGCAATGTGTCACTTACTAGACTGTGTGCTGTAGTTTCAATACAATCAGTGTTTTATCAGCAGGGGATTATCAATACAGGACTAGGTATGTGCCAGGCAGTCCAGCAAATCTGTGTAACCACACCCCCAGCACTGATTGGCTACGTGCTGGCAATGTACACAGGAAGCTGCAAATCAGGGTTGTGGGCGGGGTTACACAGAGCTCAGCATTACATCCATAGCAGAGGAAACGGGGATTCTAGTAAAACTGCAGTAAGTGAAAGTAACACATCGCTGTAATCAGGGTTTCTGCCCCAACATCATGCTTATCTCAGATTACATAAAAACTCATGCTGACAGGTTCCCTTTAAAGAGGGTGTGGTGTAAAACCAAGCAGCGTGTAAACTGAGGAAGTGTGGACTATGCTGACTCTGCCCTCTAATGGTAATGAGATGACTCTGCTAAACTTGTCTAAGTCTATACAGTAAAGTTGAGCTGCAGATTACAGGAGGTGCCTGCCTATGTTGAGTGCATTAGAGTCCAGTGTGAACGTTTATACTCTTTCCTCATTTTTTTTTTTTTTCCATCCCTTGGACTATCAGGGCTTTGTGTCCTGTTGCCCTTCTCCGGCCGATGACCTGACTGCCCCTTACAGTAGATTTGGACATTTCGGGAGCTGCAGGGACAATATCTACGGCTTATATCTAACAACATACAGTCAAACTAGAAGTTTCCATCCACTAAAGACACATCTGCAGTTTTTTCTCAATATGTGACATGAAATCAGAATAAACCTTTCATAAATTTTCAGTAGGATTGAGATCAGGGCTTTGTGACGTCCTCTCCAGAACATTGACTGTTATTCTGAAGCCACTTTGTTGCCATTCTGGCAGTATGCCTCAGGTCATTGTCCATTTCGAAGACCCATTTCCGCCCAAGCTTTAACCTCCTGGCTGATGTCTTGAGATATTACTGCAGTTTTGCCACATAATATTCTTTTCTCATGATGTCGTCTATTTTGTGAAGTGCACCAGTCCCTCCTGCAGGAAACAACCCCACAACATGATGCGGCCACCACCGTGTTTCACAGTGGGGATGGTGTTCTTAGGCTTCCAAGCTTCTCCCTTTTTCTTTCAACTGTAACGATGGTCATTATGCCCAAAAAGTTCAATGTTGGTTTCATCAGACCACATGACATGTCTCCAAAAATTAAGGTCTTTGTTCCTGTGTGAATTTGCAAACATTAATCCGGCATTTTTATGTTTCTTTTGGAGTAATGGCTTCTTCCTGGCAGAGTGGCCATTCAGCCCATATTGATACAGTACTCGTTTCACTGTGGATAGTGACACAGTCTTACCAGCTTCCACCATCATCGTCACAAGGTCTTTTGCCTTTGTCCTTGGGTTGATATGCACATGTCGGACCAAAACACATTCTTCTCTGGGACACAGAACCCGTCTCCTTCCTGAGCGGTATGATGGCTGGACATTCCCATCTTGTTTGTACTTGCGTATAATTGTTTGTACAGATGAACGAGGCATCTTCAGGTATCTGGAAATTGTACCCAAGGAGGAGCCAGACTTGTGCAAGTCCACAATTCTCATCCTGATATCTTGGCTGATTTCTTGAGACTTTCCCATGATGCTACACAAAGAAGCAGTGTGTTTCAGGTGTGCATTAATACATCCACAGGTGTCTCTAATTAACTCAGATGTTGCCAAAAAACCTATCAGAAGCTTCCAAACACACGACATCATCATATGGGCAGTGCAGAATTGTTTAAAGGCAGAGTAATATTAGTGTATGGAAACTTCTGCCTTTTTCAGTAAATAATAAAAATGCCTTAAAACATTCTCTCTCTCATTCTGGCATTTGGCAAATATTAATAATTCTGGTAATCCTAACTGACCGAAAACTGGAAAGGTTTATTCTGATTTTGTCTCAGATATTGAGAAAAACCTGCAGATGTGTCTTTATATATAGCGGATGGAAACTTCTTGTTTCACTGTGCATTAGATCTTAGGCTGACTTTACCAATGGAACGGGAGCCATCCTGAGGGGCCAAACCTCCATCATCCCCATCTTGTCCAGGTGGATTCGTCGTTTTATAAATCGCCCTTATGATTTACCAGAACCTTCTAGCATGTATATTAGCTGTGATATTTAGGAGTCCCGACATTCATAGGTTCATCTCGAGGGTCCCAGTCTTTGGTTTTCTTTCGTCAGTTTCGTCTCCCACTGGGAGAAATCTTTTTTTCGGCCTGTGCAGTCTTTCCGTTGGATGTGATGTGGCAGAGCCGCGCGCCTCCTCCAGTGATAGATGAGACGGAGATGCTGTATAATTAAACAGCCATTTTGTACATGTCTCACGCTACAATGTTAGAACACTCTGCAGACAAAATCTTCTCCCAGCGTGCGACAGATAAAGTGTTTATAAACCGTGTGCTCAGGGGGAGGCCGCTCTGTGGAGAGCGATGCTGGGAACTGAGCAGAGGCCTCCATCACCAGCAAAGACCTTCCCTGGTGTCCTGTATGATGGTGCCTGGTGTCAGCCGCCCGGTCTCCTGTATGATGGTGCCTGGTGTCAGCCGCCCGGTCTCCTGTATGATGGTGCCTGGTGTCAGCCGCCCGGTCTCCTGTATGATGGTGCCTGGTGTCAGCCGCCCGGTCTCCTGTATGATAGTGCCTGGTGTGAGCCGCCCATTCTCCTGTATGATGGTGCCTGGTGTGAGCCGCCCGGTCTCCTGTATGATGGTGCCTGGTGTGAGCCGCCCATTCTCCTGTATGATGGTGCCTGGTGTGAGCGCCCGGTCTCCTGTATGATGGTGCCTGGTGTCAGCCGCCCTGTCTCCTGTATGATGGTGCCTGGTGTCAGCCGCCCGGTCTCCTGTATGATGGTGCCTGGTGTGAGCCGCCCGTTCTCTGTATGATGGTGCCTGGTGTGAGCTGCCTGGTCTCCTGTATGATGGTGCCTGGTGTCAGCCGCCCGGTCTCCTGTATGATGGTGCCTGGTGTCAGCCGCCCGGTCTCCTGTATGATGGTGCCTGGTGTGAGCCGCCCGGTCTCCTGTATGATGGTGCCTGGTGTCAGCCGCCCGGTCTCCTGTATGATGGTGTCTGGTGTGAGCCGCCCGGTCTCCTGTATGATGGTGCCTGGTGTCAGCCGCCCTGTCTCCTGTATGATGGTGCCTGGTGTCAGCCGCCGGTCTCCTGTATGATGGTGCCTGGTGTCAGCCACCCGGTCTCCTGCATGATGGTGCCTGGTGTCAGCCGTCCGTTTCCTGTATGATGGTGCCTGGTGTCAGCCGCCCTGTCTCCTGTATGATGGTGCCTGGTGTCAGCCGCCCGGTCTCCTGTATGATGGTGCCTGGTGTCAGCCACCCGGTCTCCTGCATGATGGTGCCTGGTGTCAGCCGTCCGTTCTCCTGTATGATACTGCCTGGTGTGAGCTGCCCAGTCTCCTGTATGATGGTGCCTGGTGTCAGCCGCCCGGTCTCCTGTATGATGGTGCCTGGTGTCAGCCGCCCGGTCTCCTGTATGATGGTGCCTGGTGTCAGCCGCCCGGTCTCCTGTATGATGGTGCCTGGTGTGAGCCGCCCGGTCTCCTATATGATGGTGCCTGGTGTGAGCCGCCCGGTCTCCTGTATGATGGTGCCTGGTGTCAGCCGCCCGTTCTCCTGTATGATGGTGCCTGGTGTGAGCCGCCCGGTCTCCTGTATGACGGTGCCTGGTGTCAGCCGCCCGGTCTCCTGTATGACGGTGCCTGGTGTGAGCTGCCCAGTCTCCTGTATGATGGTGCCTGGTGTGAGCCGCCCGTTCTCCTGTATGATGGTGCCTGGTGTGAGCCGCCCGGTCTCCTGTATGTTGGTGCCTGGTGTCAGCCGCCCGGTCTCCTGTATGACGGTGCCTGGTGTCAGCCGCCCGGTCTCCTGTATGACGGTGCCTGGTGTGAGCCGCCCGGTCTCCTGTATGATGGTGCCTGGTGTCAGCCGTCCGTTCTCCTGTATGATACTGCCTGGTGTGAGCTGCCCAGTCTCCTGTATGATGGTGCCTGGTGTGAGCCGCCCGGTCTCCTGTATGATGGTGCCTGGTGTCAGCCGCCCGTTCTCCCTGTATGATGGTGCCTGGTGTGAGCCGCCCGGTCTCCTGTATGACGGTGCCTGGTGTCAGCCGCCCGGTCTCCTGTATGACGGTGCCTGGTGTCAGCCGCCCGGTCTCCTGTATGATGGTGCCTGGTGTCAGCCGTCCGTTCTCCTGTATGATACTGCCTGGTGTGAGCTGCCCAGTCTCCTGTATGATGGTGCCTGGTGTGAGCCGCCCGGTCTCCTGTATGATGGTGCCTGGTGTCAGCCGCCCGTTCTCCTGTATGATGGTGCCTGGTGTGAGCCGCCCGGTCTCCTGTATGATGGTGCCTGGTGTCAGCCGCCCGGTCTCCTGTATGACGGTGCCTGGTGTCAGCCGCCCGGTCTCCTGTATGACGGTGCCTGGTGTGAGCGCCCGATCTCCTGTATGATGGTGCCTGGTGTCAGCCGCCCGGTCTCCTGTATGATGGTGCCTGGTGTCAGCCGCCCGTCTCCTGTATGATAGTGCCTGGTGTGAGCTGCCCAGTCTCCTGTATGATGGTGCCTGTGTGAGCCGCCCTGTCTCCTGTATGATGGTGCCTGGTATCAGCCGCCCGGTCTCCTGTATGATGGTGCCTGGTGTCAGCTGCCTTGTCTCCTGTATGATGGTGCCTGGTGTCAGCCGCCCGATCTCCTGTATGATGGTGCCTGGCGTCAGCCACCCGGTCTTCTGTATGATGGTGCCTGGTGTCAGCCGTCCGTTCTCCTGTATGATACTGCTGGTGTGAGCCGCCCAGTCTCCTGTATGATGGTGCCTGGTGTGAGCCGCCCGGTCTCCTGTATGATGGTGCCTGGTGTGAGCCGCCCGGTCTCCTGTATGTTGGTGCCTGGTGTCAGCCGCCCGTTCTCCTGTATGACGGTGCCTGGTGTCAGCCGCCCGTTCTCCTGTATGATGGTGCCTGGTGTCAGCCGCCCGGTCTCCTGTATGATGGTGCCTGGTGTCAGCTGCCTGGTCTCCTGTATGATGGTACCTGGTTGAGCTGCCCGGTCTCCTGTATGATGGTGCCTGGTGTCAGCTGCCCGGTCTCCTGTATGATGGTGCCTGGTGTGAGCCGCCCGGTCTCCTGTATGATGGTGCCTGATGTGAGCCGCCCGGTCTCCTGTATGATGGTGCCTGGTGTGAGCCGCCCGGTCTCCTGTATGATGGTGCCTGGTGTCAGCCGTCCGTTCTCCTGTATGATACTGCCTGGTGTGAGCTGCCCGTCTCCTGTATGATGGTGCCTGGTGTGAGCGCCCGTCTCCTGTATGATGGTGCCTGGTGTCAGCCGCCCGGTCTCCTGTATGATGGTGCCTGGTGTCAGCCGCCCGTTCTCCTGTATGATGGTGCCTGGTGTGAGCCGCCCGGTCTCCTGTATGTTCTGGTGTCCTTCCTGTTGTTGTTTCAGCCGCCCGGTCTCCTGTATGACGGTGCCTGGTGTCAGCCGCCCGGTCTCCTGTATGACGGTGCCTGTGTGAGCCGCCCGTATCTCCTGTATGATGGTGCCTGGTGTCAGCCGCCCCGGTCTCCTGTATGATGGTGCCTGGTGTCAGCTGCCTGGTCTCCTGTATGATGGACCTGGTGTGAGCTGCCCGGTCTCCTGTATGATGGTGCCTGGTGTCAGCTGCCCGGTCTCCTGTATGATGGTGCCTGGTGTGAGCCGCCCGGTCTCCTGTATGATGGTGCCTGGTGTGAGCCGCCCGGTCTCCTGTATGATGGTGCCTGGTGTGAGCCGCCCGGTCTCCTGTATGATGGTGCCTGGTGTCAGCCGCCCGGTCTCCTGCATGATGGTGCCTGGTGTCAGCCGCCCTGTCTCCTGTATGATGGTGCCTGGTGTCAGCCGCCCTGTCTCCTGTATGATGGTGCCTGGTGTCACCCGCCCTGTCTCCTGTATGATGGTGCCTGATGTCAGCTGCCTGGTTTCCTGTATGATGGTACCTGGTGTCAGCTGCCCGGTCTCCTGTATGATGGTGCCTGGTGTCAGCTGCCTGGTTTCCTGCATGATGGTACCTGGTGTCAGCTGCCCGGTCTCCTGTATGATGGTACCCGGTGTCAGCTGCGTGGTCTCCTGTATTATGGTACCTTGTGTGAGCCGCCCTGTCTCCTGTATTATGGTGCCAGGTGTGAGCCGCCCTGTCTCCTGTATTATGGTGCCAGGTGTGAGCCGCCCGATCTCCTGTATGATGGTGCCTGGTGTCAGCCGCCCGGTCTCCTGTATTATGGTGCCTGGTGTCAGTTGCCTGGTCTCCTGTATTATGGTGCCTTGTGTGAGCCGCCCTGTCTCCTGTATTATGGTGCCAGGTGTCAGCTGCCCGGTCTCCTGTATGATGGTGCCTGGTGTCAGCTGCCTGGTCTCCTGTATGATGGTACCTGGTGTCAGCTGCCCGGTCTCCTGTATGATGGTACCCGGTGTCAGTTGCCTGGTCTCCTGTATTATGGTGCCTGGTGTCAGTTGCCTGGTCTCCTGTATTATGGTGCCTGGTGTCAGTTGCCTGGTCTCCTGTATTATGGTGCCAGGTGTCAGCCGCCCGATCTCCTGTATTATGGTGCCTGGTGTCAGCCGCCCGGTCTCCTGTATTATGGTGCCTGGTGTCAGTTGCCTGGTCTCCTGTATTATGGTGCCTTGTGTGAGCCGCCCTGTCTCCTGTATTATGGTGCCAGTGTCAGCTGCCCGGTCTCCTGTATGATGGTGCCTGGTGTCAGCTGCCTGGTCTCCTGTATGATGGTACCTGGTGTGAGCCGCCCGATCTCCTGTATGATGGTGCCTGGTGTCAGCCGCCCGGTCTCCTGTATTATGGTGCCTGGTGTCAGCCGCCAGGTCTCCTGTATTATGGTGCTGGTGTCAGTTGCCTGGTCTCCTGTATTATGGTGCCTTGTGTGAGCCGCCCTGTCTCCTGTATTATGGTGCCAGGTGTGAGCCGCCCTGTCTCCTGTATTATGGTGCCTGGTGTGAGCCGCCCGTCTCCTGTATTATGGTGCCTTGTGTGAGCCGCCTTGTCTCCTGTATGATGGTGCCCGGTGTGAGCCGCCCGGTCTCCTATATGATGGTGCCTGGTGTGAGCCGCCCGGTCTCCTGTATGATGGTGCCTGGTGTCAGCCGCCCGGTCTCCTGTATGATGGTGCCTGGTGTCAGCCGCCCGTTCTCCTGTATGATGGTGCCTGGTGTCAGCTGCCTGGTCTCCTGTATGATGGTGCCTGGTGTCAGCCGCCCGTTCTCCTGTATGATGGTGCCTGGTGTCAGCTGCCCGGTCTCCTGTATGATGGTGCCTGGTGTGAGCCGCCCGGTCTCCTGTATGATGGTGCCTGGTGTGAGCCGCCCGGTCTCCTGTATGATGGTGCCTGGTGTGAGCCGCCCGGTCTCCTGTATGATGGTGCCTGGTGTCAGCCGCCCGGTCTCCTGCATGATGGTGCCTGGTGTCAGCCGCCCTGTCTCCTGTATGATGGTGCCTGGTGTCAGCCGCCCTGTCTCCTGTATGATGGTGCCTGGTGTCAGCCGCCCTGTCTCCTGTATGATGGTGCCTGATGTCAGCTGCCTGGTTTCCTGTATGATGGTACCTGGTGTCAGCTGCCCGGTCTCCTGTATGATGGTGCCTGGTGTCAGCTGCCTGGTTTCCTGCATGATGGTACCTGGTGTCAGCTGCCCGGTCTCCTGTATGATGGTACCGGTGTCAGTTGCCTGGTCTCCTGTATTATGGTGCCTTGTGTGAGCCGCCCTGTCTCCTGTATTATGGTGCCAGGTGTGAGCCGCCCTGTCTCCTGTATTATGGTGCCAGGTGTGAGCCGCCCGATCTCCTGTATGATGGTGCCTGGTGTCAGCCGCCCGGTCTCCTGTATTATGGTGCCTGGTGTCAGTTGCCTGGTCTCCTGTATTATGGTGCCTTGTGTGAGCCGCCCTGTCTCCTGTATTATGGTGCCAGGTGTCAGCTGCCGGTCTCCTGTATGATGGTGCCTGGTGTCAGCTGCCTGGTCTCCTGTATGATGGTACCTGGTGTCAGCTGCCCGGTCTCCTGTATGATGGTACCCGGTGTCAGTTGCCTGGTCTCCTGTATTATGGTGCCTGGTGTCAGTTGCCTGGTCTCCTGTATTATGGTGCCAGGTGTCAGCCGCCCGATCTCCTGTATTATGGTGCCTGGTGTCAGCCGCCCGGTCTCCTGTATTATGGTGCCTGGTGTCAGTTGCCTGGTCTCCTGTATTATGGTGCCTTGTGTGAGCCGCCCTGTCTCCTGTATTATGGTGCCAGGTGTCAGCTGCCCGGTCTCCTGTATGATGGTGCCTGGTGTCAGCTGCCTGGTCTCCTGTATGATGGTACCTGGTGTGAGCCGCCCGATCTCCTGTATGATGGTGCCTGGTGTCAGCGCCCGGTCTCCTGTATTATGGTGCCTGGTGTCAGCCGCCAGGTCTCCTGTATTATGGTGCCTGGTGTCAGTTGCCTGGTCTCCTGTATTATGGTGCCTTGTGTGAGCCGCCCTGTCTCCTGTATTATGGTGCCAGGTGTGAGCCGCCCTGTCTCCTGTATTATGGTGCCTGGTGTGAGCCGCCCCGTCTCCTGTATTATGGTGCCTTGTGTGAGCCGCCTTGTCTCCTGTATGATGGTGCCCGGTGTGAGCCGCCCGGTCTCCTATATGATGGTGCCTGGTGTGAGCCGCCCGGTCTCCTGTATGATGGTGCCTGGTGTCAGCCGCCCGGTCTCCTGTATGATGGTGCCTGGTGTCAGCCGCCGTTCTCCTGTATGATGGTGCCTGGTGTCAGCTGCCTGGTCTCCTGTATGATGGTGCCTGGTGTCAGCCGCCCTGTCTCCTGTATGATGGTGCCTGGTGTCAGCCGCCCGTTCTCCTGTATGATGGTGCCTGGTGTCAGCTGCCTGGTCTCCTGTATGATGGTGCCTGGTGTGAGCCGCCCGGTCTCCTGTATGATGGTGCCTGGTGTCAGCCGCCCGTTCTCCTGTATGATGGTGCCTGGTGTCAGCCGCCCGTTCTCCTGTATGATGGTGCCTGGTGTGAGCGCCCGGTCTCCTGTATGATTGTGTACCTGATGAGAGGCGCCCGGTCTCCTGTATGATGTGCCTGGTGTCAGCGCCCGTTCTCCTGTATGATGGTGCCTGGTGTGAGCTGCCTGGTCTCCTGTATGATGGTGCCTGGTGTGAGCCGCCCGGTCTCCTGTATGATGGTGCCTGGTGTGAGCTGCCTGGTCTGTATGATGGCACCTGATGAGAGGCGCCCGGTCGCCCACTTTAGTCTCAGATTAATCCGCTCATTTAAAGGAATTGTTCAAAATCTGAAAAACACGGCATGACATAAGTGATTACATGTTGCATGGATTTGCCATTGTTTTATAATTAGGGGGTCCAATCCCGAGACTTCTCCCGGTCCTGATAATGCAGTGACTGGGCATCTGTTCTAGTGATTGGGGGATCCAGTGCAGTTGGGGGATCTGAACCCTCAAGTCTCAGAATTTGGTCAGATTCCACTGTTCATAGCGTGATGGCTTCGCATTATGGGGCTCAGTTGTAACATGCCAGTTCCAGGATTATGCGAGCCCCTCAATTAGTCCCATTCGACCCCTGTTTGAGTTCTTTTTTTTTTTCTTTAATTTTCCTGGCGATAGCCTTATCACGGCTCTTTTGCGGTAGTTTTTATATTGGTTTTTCTACTGCTCAGCAGAAAGTTTGAATACAGAGGCCGGGCCCCCGCCGGTCGGGCCCCATAGTGCTGACACATCCTCCGGTGATGACTTGTCGCGTCTTTAGATGTTTGGGCACATTATGCAAACAACCCTGCACATGACGGATTTCACTATAATTTCTCTGTCGAGTCGATCACGCAGCCGGTAATCAAAGCCACATTAGCGTCTGCGCCGATCTCGGCAATTTTACATTCGTGCCGAGGATGATTTATTGCAGGCGGCGGTTGCTCGGAAACACAAGATGAAGTGTAAGCTCTTCTGCTCAGACTCGAAGCATCTGCTGGACAGGGCCATAAGTGGAAAACTTAACTTAGTTTTTTGTCAGGGGCTGCCATTTCCTGGTGTCTGGGTTTGGTCTCTTGCTGGAGGAATTGATGGAGGACTCCAGGTGTCCATTATTCACCACCGCACCCACAGATCCTCACAAGTTACCTGTGATTTGGTTAACACTTCTTTATACCACCCATTGAGTTGGACTTTTCGAAAGTTGGTGTTTATGAAACTTTTTGATCGTTCTTCTTCACGTTCTTTGATTACCTGCTGTCCATATTTGGTCTCGTGGTGGAGCATGTCCAGAGTCCATGACAAGTCCTCCACCCATCCTCCATCCATTATCATGAGGTATTCTTAATACTACTTGATAAAACCTGTTGAGTTGGACATTTTACAACGTTCTCAAAGTTCCTCTTCTCTGTAAGTTTGCCTACAAGGGCTTGGTGTGGTTTCTTGGAGAAATCAGGTGTCCATAATCATCTTTCATCCCTGTCCTTAGTCCAGTGACTTTCAATTCCAGGGATCCCCACAAATTGTATAAAATTTGGTCTATGCTACTCATTGGGTTGAATATTTCAACATTTTTTGAAAAGTCTTCCTCTCCTGATGCCTGTGACTTTGATTTCCTGGTGTCTAGCTTTCGTTACTCGGAAGACTCCATGTGTCCATGATTTATCCTCCACCCTCATATTATCCAGTGACATCCATTTCCAGGGAACCCACAAAGTGGCATGAGATTTTCGTTAATGCTTTTTGATGCCACCTGTTCAGTTGGACATTAAGAAAAGAATCTTTTTGAAAGTTCTTCCTTCCTAACATCATACATGTGACATTGATTATCTGGTGTCCAGGTTTGGACTCCATGCGCCTCTATTCCATCCCCCACACCATACATCATCCAGTGACCTCTGCTTTCAGGGACCCCGCACAAATTACAGGACACCTTGTTATTTTCTTCTTGAGACCACTCTTCCTCCATTCTAAAACTTTTTGAAAGTTCGGTTGCCTGTGCATTTGATTCTCATGTCTCTCTAGTTGGTCACTTGATGAAGGATTTTGTGTGTCCATACTACGTCTTTCGAAACCTCTACATTATCCAGTAAGATGGAAAGTTTGAGAATGACCCTAAACCCCTCCAGAAAATGTAACGTTGGCCCAGTTCTTCTAGAAATTGATAGAGCAAAGTTGACGAGAGAACCGGGAACTTTTTTTGATTTTATCCGTGCACCTCCAGTCACACGAGCTCCGTCTGTAATGACGATGAATCACGAGGAACGTCATTTGTATTTCTGAACTTTGCTCTCGGTCGTTGTCCTTTGATGGATGGGACCTTGCATTGAAATGCTGTACAGGCCCAGGCGGATGGAAAGGCGGAGGCAGCTCTCAATGCTTCACGGCAGACAGCCAAATGAAGAATGAGTGCCGTAACCGCGCTCCTCTGTCTCGGGTCGGATGGAGCCCTGATCTGTTAATGAACAGAAGATTGGTGACTGCAGCGGAGGATGGAGGGCAGGACGTTGTGTTCAGTCCGAGCTCTACAGCTGTCAATCACTCCAGACTCCATTAGGATGGACGAGGCTTAGGCTTTTAGGTACAGACCTCGGCTCGCTGCATAATACATGTCTCCTGGAGACAGAATATCTCGGCTCCTCGGTGTGAAGTCTCCGTGTTCCGTGAGGTTGGTAGACATTGTAGCAGCTGGTGGTACATAACCTTATATTCTATCCCCGTCCTGTCCGGTGGGCTTCGTACGGCTGTTGGGTTTGATATCTTACAGACCCATATGGGAAACCTACTTTTGGGTGGCGTTAGCAATTGTAGATTTTTTGGCGTAGAGAAATTGTAACAAGAAAGTCAGGTCTGGCAAGGATTGATCATTGATGCCCCAACCCGTCCTGAAAAGGCGGGTCTGCCGATTCCTATGAGATCGATCGTATTGGGGGATGCGTCTATGTGAGGATGCCGGACCCGCGTGGCGTTCAGGACACGATTTCATCGTTATCTGATCATTTCAGGGATCCTGTGGGATCTACGGCGAAATTATTCACGGTGCTAATAATGGGCCTTGACCAGCAGGACGGGGGCCTGTTGTATGTGAAGATGGGTCCATTACAATGATATCATAATTTCTGTTTCTATGTAACTTCATGATGTTCACAACCAATCTCAGCCCAAATAATACCACCGTGCAGTGTCCAAATATTACCAAAGGGGTCCTTATAACAGTACATAATACGGCCATATCATGCCGAAATAATAGTCTTCTAGTGTCGACAAAATGCAGTCAACATAATTCTATCAAAAAATACCTTAATACTGCCCAAATAATACACCATAAAATACCTTAATACTGCCCAAATAATACACCATAAAATACCTTAATACTGCCCAAATAATACACCATAAAATACCTTAATACTGCCCAAATAATACACCATAAAATACCTTAATACTGCCCAAATAATACACCATAAAATACCTTAATACTGCCCAAATAATACACCATAAAATACCTTAATACTGCCCAAATAATACACCATAAAATACCTTAATACTGCCCAAATAATACACCATAAAATACCTTAATACTGCCCAAATAATACACCATAAAATACCTTAATAATGCCTCCATACAGTAACCAAAATAATACCACCATGCAATGCCTAAATATTGCTTTTCCATAATGTCCACATATTGCCGCCATATAATGCTCACATCTGCAGGGATGAGGGTGTTTTCTATCTATGAGCGCCCTGCACTAGTGGAGCATTCAGAGGTGTTTTCACTCCATGCTAAAGTTGTCCCCGAGGGTCCCTAAGGAGTGAGGGGCTCCAGGCAGTTGTTCACTTTGCAACCCCTTAATAGCAGCCCCAATCGTAGGTCTACAAGTCTGGTGACCAGCGCTCCCCTCCAATCCTCTGACCCCCAGATTGCTCCCATTATTGCTCTGCTATATCGGGTGGCTCGAGAGCGTGCACCTACTGTGTATACAGGTAGAAATGTCCTATGATTGGGGAGGGAATCACAGGGGTCTCTGATTTTACAGAGTGCAAATTGCCAATATCTAGTAGTCTTCGGTGCAGTCCTCGAGGTCCCCTTGGGGTCAGAGGGTCACAAATTTTTTTTTTGTATAAATATGTAATTAAATGTTCTAATGTGTAACGAGCCTGAAACGCGTCAGCATGGCGTGATGGGAGTCTTTATGTTGTAGTTTTCCTGCCACGTCGGACCTCTGATCCACCACTCTATCTGGCGAGACATCGGGGGTCTCTCTCCATGGCGGTAGTGGATTTGGGGCAGGTGGGATGTGAAACGCGCTTCAGGGGCTCTGTACGGGGGCAGGGACTGCGGCTGCTCCGACACATGCACGTAGCGTACATTGCTCATGTGTTGCTGACGGGGTTTATGAGACGTGGCCGCTGTAATCGTTTCTTGGGTCGGTATTTGGGTATCAGGCCGCGATAACGCAGAACGTGTAAAGGGACAACGCTGCGCCCCCCAATCTCTGCAGCTAGTGGGAACAATGATCCCTTATGTGGCACCTTCACCCCCCCCAAAACAGGATATGGGGCGGGGATCCTCCGGGGGGTGATCTCATTAGAGGTCCGTGAGCAGTCCATGCCCCCAGCTTACCAACTGTGCCGGAAGACGGGGAAAGCTCCCAAAACTCTCGGTCTGCTGCGTTCTTTGTTTATTTGTGGGATTTATTTTCAGGGTCTGTTCTGAAGTTTGTTTTATTGGGGTCCGTAGTTATCTATGGCGTCTGGTCTGGGGTTTGTATTACGATGTTCTGTGTTTATTTAGTGGGTCTGGTCTCGGGGGCTGTATTTAGGGGGGCTCATATATATAGGGTGGGCCATTTATATGGATACACCTAAATAAAATGGGAATGGTCGGTGATATCCACTTCCTGTTAGTATATGGAATGGGGAAAACTTTTCAAGATGGTGGTGACCGTGGCGGCCATTTTGAAGTCAGCCATTTTGGATCCAACTTCATTTTTTCAATTTGGAAGAGGGTCATGTGACACATCAAACTTATTGAGAATTTCACAAGAAAAACAATGGTGTGCTTGGTTTTAACATAACTTTATTCTTTCATGAGTTATTTACAAGTTTATGACCACTTATAAAATGTGTTCAAAGTGCTGCCCATTGTGTTGGATTGTCAGTGTAACCCTCTTCTCCCACTCTTGACACACTGATAGCAACACCGCAGAAGAAATGCTAGCACAGGCTTCCAGTATCCGTTGTTTAGATGCTGCACATCTCGTATCTTCACAGCATAGACAATATCCTTCAGATACGAGATGTGCAGCATCTGAAACAACGGATACTGGAAGCCTGTGCTAGCATTTCTTCTGCGGTGTTGCTATCAGTGTGTCAAGAGTGGGAGAAGAGGGTTGCATTGACAATCCAACACAATGGGCAGCACTTTGAACACATTTTATAAGTGGTCATAAACTTGTAAATAACTCATGAAAGAATAAAGTTACGTTAAAACCAAGCACACCATTGTTTTTCTTGTGAAATTCTCAATAAGTTTGATGTGTCACGTGACCCTCTTCCCATTGGCAAAAATAAAGTTGGATCCAAAATGGCCGACTTCAAAATGGCCGCCACGGTCACCACCTATCTTGAAAAGTTTCCCCCTCCCATATACTAATGTGCCACAAACAGGAAGTTGATATCACCAACCATTCCCATTTTATTTAGGTGTATCCATATAAGTGGCCCACCCTGTATATTTAGAGGGTTTGGTCTGAGGTCTTTACTAGTTTAGGTTGGTCTAGTCTGGGGTATGTATTGGTTTAGGAGATCTGGACTAGGTCTATATTCGTTCAGGATCTGGGGGTCCGTATTCATTTGGGATCTGGTCTGGGGTCTGTATTCATTCAGCGTCTGGTCTGGGGGGTCTATATTCGGGGTCTGTATTTGTTTAGGATCTGGGGGTCTGTATTCGTTCAGGATCTGGTCTGGGGTCTGTATTCATTCAGCGTCTTGTCAGGGGGGTGTATATTCGTTCAGGGTCTGAGGGTCTGTATTCATTCAGGGTCTGTTCTGGGGTCTGTATTCATTCAGCGTCTGGTCTGAGGGGTCTATATTCGGGGTCTATTCATTCAGCGTCTTGTCAGGGGGGTGTATATTCGTTCAGGGTCTGAGGGTCTGTATTCATTCGGGGTCTGTTCTGGGGTCTGTATTCATTCAGCGTCTGGTCTGGGGGTCTATATTCGGGGTCTGTATTTGATTAGGATCTGGGGGTCTGTATTCGTTCAGGATCTGGTCTGGGGTCTGTATTCATTCAGCGTCTTGTCAGGGGGGTGTATATTCGTTCAGGGTCTGAGGGTCTGTATTCATTCAGGGTCTGTTCTGGGGTCTGTATTCATTCAGCGTCTGGTCTGGGGGGTCTATATCGGGGTCTATTCATTCAGCGTCTTGTCAGGGGGGTGTATATTCGTTCAGGGTCTGAGGGTCTGTATTCATTCAGGGTCTGTTCTGGGGTCTGTATTCATTCAGCGTCTGGTCTGGGGGGTCTATATTCGGGGTCTGTATTTGTTAGGATCTGGGGTCTGTATTCGTTCAGGATCTGGTCTGGGGTCTGTATTCATTCAGCGTCTGGTCTGGGGGGTCTATATTCGGGGTCTGTATTTGTTTAGGATCTGGGGGTCTGTATTCGTTCAGGATCTGGTCTGGGGTCTGTATTCATTCAGCGTCTTGTCAGGGGGGTGTATATTCGTTCAGGGTCTGAGGGTCTGTATTCATTCAGGGTCTGTTCTGGGGTCTGTATTCATTCAGCGTCTGGTCTGAGGGGTCTATATTCGGGGTCTATTCATTCAGCGTCTTGTCAGGGGGGTGTATATTCGTTCAGGGTCTGAGGGTCTGTATTCATTCGGGGTCTGTTCTGGGGTCTGTATTCATTCAGCGTCTGGTCTGGGGGGTCTATATTCGGGGTCTGTATTTGTTTAGGATCTGGGGGTCTGTATTCGTTCAGGATCTGGTCTGGGGTCTGTATTCATTCAGCGTCTGGTCTGGGGGGTCTATATTCGGGGTCTGTATTTGTTTAGGATCTGGGGGTCTGTATTCGTTCAGGATCTGGTCTGGGGTCTGTATTCATTCAGCGTCTTGTCAGGGGGGTGTATATTCGTTCAGGGTCTGAGGGTCTGTATTCATTCAGGGTCTGTTCTGGGGTCTGTATTCATTCAGCGTCTGGTCTGAGGGGTCTATATTCGGGGTCTATTCATTCAGCGTCTTGTCAGGGGGGTGTATATTCGTTCAGGGTCTGAGGGTCTGTATTCATTCGGGGTCTGTTCTGGGGTCTGTATTCATTCAGCGTCTGGTCTGGGGGGTCTATATTCGGGGTCTGTATTTGTTTAGGATCTGGGGGTCTGTATTCGTTCAGGATCTGGTCTGGGGTCTGTATTCATTCAGCGTCTTGTCAGGGGGGTGTATATTCGTTCAGGGTCTGAGGGTCTGTATTCATTCAGGGTCTGTTCTGGGGTCTGTATTCATTCAGCGTCTGGTCTGGGGGGTCTATATTCGGGGTCTATTCATTCAGCGTCTTGTCAGGGGGGTGTATATTCGTTCAGGGTCTGAGGGTCTGTATTCATTCGGGGTCTGTTCTGGGGTCTGTATTCATTCAGCGTCTGGTCTGGGGGGTCTATATTCGGGGTCTGTATTTGTTTAGGATCTGGGGGTCTGTATTCGTTCAGGATCTGGTCTGGGGTCTGTATTCATTCAGGGTCTGGTCTGTTGGATCTGCATTTTATTTAGGGGTCTGGTCTGGGGGTCTGTATTTAAGGGTCTGGTCTGGGGGCTCTGTCTGTATTTAGGGGTCAGGGGGTCTGTATTTCATTCTTTGGTCTGGGGGTCTGTATTAGCTCAGTTGCTGTTCTGGGGTGTAATAATTGGGGGTCTTAGGCAGTATTTGGGATGAGACCTTTTGCAGGATCCCTTACACGTCCTCCTCCATGATCTCCCGATATCCCTTAACTCTCATTGATGATGGGACTACCTGTGTCCTCAGAATCCTCTCCTCAGGGCCCGGCCTGGATATCATACGGGCGGCGGGTAGCAGTCTCAGGGCGGCGGGTAGCAGTCTGGGAGCGGCAGGTAGGCATCCGGAGGATGCAGGCAGCAGTCCAGGGTGGCAAGTAGCAGTCGGAGGCAGCAAATTGGGGTGGCAGGCAGCAGTTCGGGGCCACAGATAGCAGTCGCAGGTGGCAGTCTGGGGTTGCAGGTAGCAGTCCAAGGCCGCAAGCAGCAGTCCAAGGTGCAGCAGCAGTCTGGGGTAGCAGGTAGCAGTCAGGACGCAGGCATCAGTCCAAGGTGCAGAGCAGTCTGGGATAGCAGGTAGCAGTCGGAGTAGCAGGTAGCAGTCTGGGGCCGCAGTAAGCGCAGTCCAGGTTAGCAGTCTGGGGTACAGTAGCATGGGGCAGCAAGCAGTAGGCATCAGTCCTGAGTCACAGTCTCGGGTTGCAGGTAGCAGTTAGGGTTGCAGGTAGCAGTCCGGGGTCACAGGCAGCAATTAGGTGTAGCAGGTAGCAGAAATGAAAGTCCACTCACAGTGCAGCATACCAGGAATCGAGCAAGGAACCGCTGTGTCAGACTAGAACTTGCAAAAAGCAGGTAGCAGTCTGGCTGGCAGTAGCAGCATCCGGTAGCAGTCTAGGGTCGCAGATAGCTGTAGCAGTCTGGGTCGCAGTAGAAGTCTGGGTCGCAGGTAGCAGTCTGGGGCCAGCAGACAGTAGGCAGATCCGGGTCACACTAGGGTTCAGTAGCAGTTGGTTGAGGTACGCCCCTCAGGTAGCAGTCTGGGTCCGGTAGCAGTTCCGGGTCGCAGTAACAGTAGCAGTCGGGGTCGCAGTAGCAGTCCGGTAGTCGCAGGTAGCCTTTCGGAGTCCGGGGTGCAGTCACGGTAGCAGTCCGGGTCGCAGGTAGCAGTCTGAGGTCACAGGTAGCAGTCCAGGGTCGCAGTCACAAGTAGCAGTCCGGGTCGCAAGTAGCAGTCGAGGGTAGCATCTGGGGTCACAGGTAGCAGTCTGGGGTCACAGTAGTAGCTCAGTCTGGGGTCGAGTAGCAGTCGGGTCGGGCAAGGTAGAGTCGGGGTCGCAGTAGCAGTCTGGGTCCAGGTACTGTCCAGGTCGGTCACAGTACATCCGGGTCCGTCAGCGAGGTAGCAGTCGGGTCACAGGTAGCAGTCTGGGTCCAGGTGCGTCTGGGGTCACAGGTAGCAGTCTGGGGTGCAGGTCATCGGGGTCACAGTAGCTGTCGGGTCGCAGTAGCAGTCTGGGGTCCAGGGAGTCTGTACAGTAGCAGTCTGGGGTGCAGTACGCGGGTCACAGGTATGTCCAGGTCGGGTACAGTCCGGGTCCGTACATCAGGGTCGTCGGGTCCAGTAATTGGGGTCCAGGTCCGGGGTCGTAGGTCTGAGTCAGGTGGCCGGTCATAGGTCGGGGTCCGTACATCTGGGGCGGGTCGTGGCACAGTCGTTGGGGTAATAATTGGGTCGCAGAGAGCCGTCAGGACTTACAGTCCCAGTCGATACTCTGGGTGGACACTGGGTCCTCGATCCTTCCTCAGTCCAGTAGCATCGGCGCGTGGTAGCAGTCCGGGTCGGTAGCATCTGGGTCCAGGTAGCATCTGGGTGCAGGAGCAGTCCGGGTGCAGTACAGTTGAGAGCAGCCAGGGTCGCAGGTAGCAGTCGGGCCAGTAGCAGTCCGGGTCGGGGTCAGGTAGCAGTCCGGTCGCAGAGCATCCGGTGTAGCAGTCGGGTGCAGTAGCAGTCCAAGACGCAGGCATCAGTCCAAGGGTGCAGCAGCATCTGGATAGCAGTACATCGGATGTAGCAGGTAGCAGTCTGGGGCCGGCAGGTATGGCCGCAGTCCAGGTTAGCAGTCTGGGTACAGTAGCAGTCTGGGCCGCAAGCAGTAGGCATCAGTCCTGAGTCACAGTCTCGGTTGCAGGTAGCATTTAGGGTTGCAGTAGCAGTCCGGTCACAGGCAGCAATTAGGTTAGCAGTAGCAGAAAGAAGTCAGCTCACCAGTGCAGCATACCAGGAATCGAGCAAGGAACCGCTGTGTCAACGTAGAACATTGCAAAAAGCAGGTAGCAGTCTGGAGGCAGGTAGTAGGCAGCAGTCCGGGTTAGCAGTCTAGGTCGCAGATAGCTTGTAGCAGTCTGGGGTCGCAGGTAGAAGTCTGGGGTCGCAGGTAGCAGTCTGGGGCAGCAGACAGTAGCAGATCCGGGGTCACAATCTAGGTTGCAGGTAGCAGTTTGGGGTTGCAGGTAGCAGTCCCGGTCTCAGGTAGCAGTCTTGGGTCTCGGTAGCAGTTCCGGGTCGCAGTAACAGTAGCAGTCTGGGTCGCAGGTAGCAGTCCTGGGTACAGTCGCAGGTAGCCGTTGCAGTAGTCGGGTCGCAGTCACGGGTACAGTCCGGGTCGCAGGTAGCAGTCTGAGGTCACAGGTAGCAGTCCAGGGTCGCAGTCACAAGTAGCAGTCCGGGGTCGCAAGTAGCAGTCGAGGTAGCAGTCTGGGGTCACAGGTAGCAGTCTGGGGTCACAGGTAGCAGTCCAGGGTCGCAGTCACAAGTAGCAGTCCGGGGTCGCAAGTAGCAGTCGAGGTAGCAGTCCGGGGTCACAGGTAGCAGTCTGGGGTCGCAGGTAGCAGTCTGAGGTCACAGGTAGCTGTCCAGGGTCGCAGTCACAAGTAGCAGTCCGAGGTCGCAATAGCAGTCGAGGTAGCAGTCCGGGGTCACAGGTAGCAGTCTGGGTCACAGGTAGCAGTCTGGGGTCACAGGTAGCAGTCTGGGGTCGCAGGTAGCAGTCTGGGGTCGCAGGTAGCAGTCTGGGGTCACAGTAGCAGTCTGGGTCACAGGGTAGCAGTCTGGGGTCACAGGTAGCAGTCTGGGGTCGCAGGTAGCAGTCTGGGGTCACAGGTAGCAGTCTGGGGTCACAGGTAGCAGTCTGGGGTCGCAGGTAGCAGTCTGAGGTCACAGGTAGCTGTCCAGGGTCGCAGTCACAAGTAGCAGTCCGGGTCGCAGTAGCATCGAGGTAGCAGTCCGGGTCACAGGTAGCAGTCTGGGGTCACAGGTAGCAGTCTGGGGTCGCAGGTAGCAGTCCGGGGTCGCAGGTAGCAGTTGAGGTAGCAGTCCAGGGTCGCAGGTAGCAGTCTGGGTCGCAGGTAGCAGTCTGGGTCGCAGGTAGCAGTCTGAGGTCACAGGTAGCTGTCCAGGGTCGCAGTCACAAGTAGCAGTCCGGGGTCGCAAGTAGCAGTCGAGGGTAGCAGTCCGGTCACAGGTAGCAGTCTGGGGTCACAGGTAGCAGTCTGGGGTCGCAGGTAGCAGTCCGGGTCGCAGGTAGCAGTTGAGGTAGCAGTCCAGGGTCGCAGGTAGCAGTCTGGGGTCGCAGGTAGCAGTCCGGGTCGCAAGTAGCAGTCAAGGGTAGCAGTCCGGGTCGCAGGTAGCAGTCCGGGGTCGCAGGTAGCAGTCCGGGTCGCAGGTAGCAGTCCGGGGTCGCAGGTAGCAGTCCGGGTCGCAGGTAGCAGTTGAGGGTAGCAGTCCAGGGTCGCAGGTAGCAGTCTGGGGTCGCAGGTAGCAGTCCGGGGTCGCAAGTAGCAGTCAAGGGTAGCAGTCTGGGGTCGCAGGTAGCAGTCTGGGGTCGCAGGTAGCAGTCTGGGCCAGCAGACAGTAGCAGTCCGGGGTCACAGGTAGCAGTCTGGGTCACAGGTACAGTCTGGGGTCACAGGTAGCAGTCTGGGTCGCAGGTAGCAGTTTGAGGTCACAGGTAGCAGTCCAGGGTTGCAGTCGCAGGTAGCAGTCCGGGTCGCAGGTAGCAGTCTGAGGTCACAGGTAGCTGTCCAGGGTCGCAGTCACAAGTAGCAGTCCGGGGTCCAAGTAGCAGTCAGGGTAGCAGTCCGGGTCACAGGTAGCAGTCTGGGGTCACAGGTAGCAGTCTGGGGTCGCAGGTAGCAGTCTGGGGTCGCAGGTAGCAGTCTGAGGTCACAGGTAGCTGTCCAGGGTCGCAGTCACAAGTAGCAGTCCGGGTCGCAAGTAGCAGTCAGGGTAGCAGTCCGGGTCCAGGTAGCAGTCTGGGTCACAGTAGCTGTCCAGGTCGCAGTCACAAGTAGCAGTCCGGGTCGCAAGTAGCAGTCGAGGTAGCAGTCCGGGGTCACAGGTAGCAGTCTGGGTCACAGTAGCGTCGGTCAGTCAGTAGCAGTCCGGGGTCGCAGTAGCAGGTACAGTCCGGGTCACAGTAGCAGTCTGGGGTCACAGGTAGCAGTCTGGGGTCGCAGGTACAGTCTGAGGTCACAGTAGCTGTCCAGGGTCGCAGTCACAAGTAGCAGTCCGGGTCGCAAGTAGCAGTCGAGGGTAGCAGTCCGGGCACAGGTAGCAGTCTGGGTCACAGGTAGCAGTCTGGGTCGCAGGTAGCAGTCCGGGTCGCAGGTAGCAGTTGAGGGTAGCAGTCCAGGGTCGCAGGTACAGTCTGGGTCGCAGGTAGCAGTCGGGTCGCAAGAGCAGTCAAGGTAGCAGTCCGGGTCGCAGGTAGCAGTCCGGGTCGCAGTAGCAGTCTGGGTCGCAGTAGCAGTCTGGGTCGCAGGTAGCAGTCTGAGGTCACAGGTAGCTGTCCAGGTCGCAGTCACAAGTAGCAGTCCGGGGTCGCAAGTAGCAGTCGAGGGTAGCAGTCCGGGTCACAGGTAGCAGTCTGGGTCACAGGTAGCAGTCTGGGGTCGCAGGTAGCAGTCTGGGTCGCAGTAGCAGTCTGAGGTCACAGTAGCTGTCCAGGGTCGCAGTCACAAGTAGCAGTCCGGGGTCGCAAGTAGCAGTCGAGGTAGCAGTCCGGTCGCAGTAGCAGTCGAGGTCACAGGTAGCTGTCAGGGTCGCAGTGTAGCAGTCCGGGTCGCAAGTAGCAGTCAGGGTAGCAGTCCGGGGTCCAGGTAGCAGTCTGGGGTCACAGGTAGCGTCCGGGGCGCAGTCACAAGTAGCAGTCCGGGGTCGCAAGTAGCAGTCGGGGTAGCAGTCCGGGTCACAGGTAGCAGTCGGGTCACAGGTAGCAGTCGGGGTCGCAGGTAGCAGTCTGAGGTCACAGGTAGCTGTCCAGGGTCGCAGTCACAAGTAGCAGTCCGGGGTCGCAAGTAGCAGTCGAGGGTAGCAGTCCGGGTCACAGGTAGCAGTCTGGGTCACAGGTAGCAGTCTGGGGTCGCAGTAGCAGTCCGGGGTCGCAGGTAGCAGTTGAGGTACAGTCCAGGGTCGCAGTAGCAGTCTGGGGTCCGAGGTAGCAGTCCGGGTCGCAGTAGCAGTCAAGTAGCAGTCCGGTCGCAGTAGCAGTCCGGGGTCGCAGGTAGCAGTCGGGGTCGCAGGTAGCAGTCTGGGTCGCAGGTAGCAGTCGGGTCGCAGGTAGCAGTCCGGGTCGCAGTAGCAGTCCGGGGTCAGTAGCAGTCCGGGGTCGCAGGTAGCAGTCCGGGTCGCAGGTAGCAGTTGGGGTAGCAGTCCAGGTCGCAGGTAGCAGTCCGGGTCGCAAGTAGCAGTCAAGGTAGCAGTCTGGGTCGCAGTAGCAGTCCGGGGTCGCAGGTAGCAGTCGGGGTCCAGGTAGCAGTTGGGGTCGCAGGTAGCAGTCCGGGTCGCAGGTAGCAGTTGAGGTAGCAGTCCAGGGTCGCAGGTAGCAGTCTGGGTCGCAGGTAGCAGTCCGGGTCGCAAGTAGCAGTCAAGGGTAGAGTCGGGGTCGCAGGTAGCAGTCTGGGGTCGCAGGTAGCAGTCTGGGCCAGCGACAGGTAGCGTCCGGGTCACAGTAGCAGTCGGGGTCCAGTAGCGGTCTCGGGGTCCAGGTAGCAGTTTGGGTCACAGTAGCAGTCCAGGATTGGTCGCAGGTAGCAGTCCGGGTCCAGGTAGCGTCCGGGTCGAGTAAGCAGTCCGGGTCGCAGTAGCAGTCGAGTAGCAGTCCGGGGTGCTACTAGCGTCAGGGTAGCAGTCCGGGGTCGCAAGTAGCAGTCAGGTAGCAGTCTGGGGTCGCAGGTAGCAGTCTGGGTCCAGGTAGCAGTCGGGTCGCAGGTAGCAGTCCGGGGCGCAGACAGGTAGCAGTCCGGGTCCAGTAGCAGTCGGGGTCAAGGTAGCAGTCGGGGTCGCAGGTAGCAGTCGCAAGTAGCGTCCGGGTCCTACTAGCAGTCAGGGTAGTAGCAGTCGGGGTCGCAGTCGTCAAGGTAGCAGTCTGGGTCACAGGTAGCAGTCTGGGTCGCAGGTAGCAGTCGGGTCGCAGTAGCAGTTGGGCAGCAGTCAGTAGCAGTCGGTCCAGGTAGCAGTCCGGGGTCGCAAGTAGCAGACAGTTCGAGGTAGCAGTCGGGGTCACAGGTCTCTGGGTCAGTAGCTCTGGTGCAGGAGCATCGGTCGCAGTACATTGAGTACAGTCGGTCGAGGTACAGTCGGTCGCAGGTAGCATCGGCGCAGTACATAGGACGCGGTCGAGACACGGTCGCATAGCAGGCTGGTCGGTACATCGGTCGCAGTAAGTCGGGCAGTTGGTGCGTACAGCGGTCGCGTACGAGGGTAGCAGCCGCCAGGTAGCAGTCGGTCCAGTAGCAGCGGCGAACATCGGTCGGCAGGTACATCGGTCCAGTACGTCGGTTGGGGTCCAGTAGCATTGGCCAGTAGCACCGGTGCAGTCGTCAGTAGCAGTCCGGGGTCCAGGTAGCAGTCGGGTAGGAGCAGTCCGGGCGGCAGGTAGCAGTCGGGCAGTACAGTCCGGTCCATACTCGGGTCAAGGTAGCATCGGGGTCGCAGGTAGCAGTGGCAAGGTAGCGTCGGGTCGCAGGTAGCAGTCGGGGTCGCAGTAGCAGTCGGGTCAGGTAGCGTCGGGAGACAGTGCAGTCGGTCGGACGTGAGTCAGCGGGTCAGGAGCGTGGGGTCCAGTAGCGGTCGCAGTAGCAGTCCGGGGTCGCTTACAGTCAAGGGTAGCAGTCCGGGTCGCAGTAGCAGTGGGTGCAGTAGCAGTGGGGTCGCAGTAAGCAGTCGGTCGCCGAGCAGTCTGGGTCGCAGGTAGCTCTGGGCCAGAGACGGTGGGCAGTCGGGGTCGCAGGTAGCAGTCTGGGGTCGCAGGTAGCAGTCCAGGGTCGCAGTAACAGGTAGCAGTCTGGGGTCGCAGGTAGCAGTCCAGGGTCGCAGTCACAGGTAGCAGTCTGGGGTCCCAGGTCGCAGGTAGCAGTCCAGGGTCGCAGTCACAAGTAGCAGTCCGGGGTCGCAGGTAGCAGTCTGGGGTCGCAGGTAGCAGTCTGGGGTCGCGTAGCAGTCTGGGATCGCAGGTAGCAGTCCAGGGTCGCAGTCACAAGTAGATCGGGGTCGCAGGTAGCAGTCCGGGTCGAGGTAGCAGCTGGGTCGCGGTAGCAGTTGGGATCGCAGGTAGCAGTCCAGGGTCGCAGTCACAAGTAGCAGTCGGGTCGCAGGTAGCAGTCCAGGGTCACAGTCACAAGTAGCAGTCGGGGTCACAGGTAGTCACAGGTATTAGTCTGGGGCCCCAGGTAGCAGTCCGCGGTCAGTGCCCCCATCGTCCCCTCTCTTCATGTCCTGGAGTTGGTGCCACCTGGTTGCACTTAGTCGGAGGGCGGGTGGGCGCCGCTCTCACTAATTCCCCCTAAGCCGCGGTGATTTGGCGTTAATATTTCATGAGATGGTTCGGCCTCTCCTCCGCCCGTCTGACTTTCTCCTCCATCCGCTGCCAGATGCGTCGGGAGCTGATGGATTTCGCTTCTTGTACTTGGCGGAGGTGAAAGGTCAGGAGCAGAGAATGTGCAGATGATTCCAGCGGAATGGGAGCAATTACCGCAGAGCGGCGCAGGATTCCCACCCGGGGTGCCCTAATTCTATTACTGTAGGGGCCAATCCCGGACTCCACACAGCGTGGGGGGCTCCGCACTAATGGGGGCTCGGAACATGATGATTGCATTACTGATCCCTCCCGATATTAGGGGGGCCCGGCTGACTGTTTCCAGGCCATGGCGGACCCCGGGCACCTGTGTCGTCTTCTACTTCTAAAATCCTGGAGCTCTTGTGCAATAATCTGTTCCTGCGAAAGCTGGGGACCACCAATATGAGCCCTGAGAAGCCGGGGTGCAGGGGTCACCGCTCGTCCTGACCAGGAAGCCTCTAATGACATGGCTGCAAGGCTCGTTACATGCCACTGATCCGACGTGACGAGCTCTGCTGCATCTGCGGGACTTCAGCACCTGAGAAGCTGAATCATCGGTGCAGCTTTGGGTGGGACTGCAGTATACGACAGGATGTAATTTTTTTTTGTGTGGAAGTTTGACAATTTTCTAACCCACTTTCTTCATCAATTCCTTGTAAGTTTTAAGATCTTTTAGTCGCTGTCATTGAACAGGAAACTGTTTCCTTCCAGACGATAAGAAACAGTCCTGGCCATGAGATGGATGCACAGCTGCACGGCTCGTTACAGGACACAGCCCTGATAACTGGAGTGCAACTGTAACGATCCGTGCACCGGTGTCTTTAGATACGTCCTTTTCATGTGATGGACGCACAGCTGCATGGCTCGTTACAGGACACAGCACTGATAACTGGAGTGCAACTGTAACGATCGTGCATCGGTGTCTTTAGATACGTCCTTTTCATGTGATGGACGCACAGCTGCACGGCTTGTTACAGGACACAGCCCTGATAACTGGAGTGCAACTGTAACGATCCGTGCACCGGTGTCTTTAGATACGTCCTTTTCATGTGATGGACGCACAGCTGCACGGCTCGTTACAGGACACAGCCCTAATAACTGGAGTGCAGCTGTAACGATCCGTGCACCGGTGTCTTTAGATACGTCCTTTTCATGTGATGGACGCACAGCTGCACGGCTCGTTACAGGACACAGCCCTGATAACTGGAGTGCAACTGTAACGATCCGTGCACCGGTGTCTTTAGATACGTCCTTTTCATGTGATGGACGCACAGCTGCATGGCTCGTTACAGGACACAGCCCTGATAACTGGAGTGCAACTGTAACGATCCGTGCACCGGTGTCTTTAGATACGTCCTTTTCATGTGATGGACGCACAGCTGCACGGCTCGTTACAGGACACAGCCCTGATAACTGGAGTGCAGCTGTAACAATCTGTGCACCGGTGTCTTTAGATACGTCCTTTTCATGTGATGGACGCACAGCTGCACGGCTTGTTACAGGACACAGCCCTGATAACTGGAGTGCAGCTGTAACGATCCGTGCACCGGTGTCTTTAGATACGTCCTTTTCATGTGATGGACGCACAGCTGCATGGCTCGTTACAGGACACAGCCCTGATAACTGGAGTGCAACTGTAACGATCCGTGCACCGGTGTCTTTAGATACGTCCTTTTCATGTGATGGACGCACAGCTGCACGGCTCGTTACAGGACACAGCCCTGATAACTGGAGTGCAACTGTAACGATCGTGCATCGGTGTCTTTAGATACGTCCTTTTCATGTGATGGACGCACAGCTGCACGGCTTGTTACAGGACACAGCCCTGATAACTGGAGTGCAACTGTAACGATCCGTGCACCGGTGTCTTTAGATACGTCCTTTTCATGTGATGGACGCACAGCTGCACGGCTCGTTACAGGACACAGCCCTGATAACTGGAGTGCAACTGTAACGATCCGTGCACCGGTGTCTTTAGATACGTCCTTTATTCGAACGTCCATGACAGCACTACAGAGAGAGGGGATCCGCCCCTTAGGAACAGGAAACCTACAGATATAAAAGGGCGGCACCTCTCCCACACATCAGTTGGTTTCCTGTTCCTAAAGGACGGGTTTCCTACAGATGAAGATCTTCAGGAGGACCCAGGCCGGCCGGTCGACCCAGGTAGCGGGGGGGAATCTCCTACCTCGGCCGGTGCGGAGCCCCTGGAAGCGCCACGGTGGGTCCGGGTAGGATTCCACGGCAGTGTGCGGAGCAGGTGGAGCAGTATCCAGAGGATCTCTGTCTCCCAGCCAGCGCCGGTAGGTAAGTATTCCCCCCCCCCTCTCACTGGTCCCGATGCCTTCTCCCTGTCCTCTCCTGTGGTCCTGTCATGGTGGGGGCCTCTTGAGGGTGCAGCCGTGATTTTTTAAAAAAAAAAAAAAAAAAGAAAATTTTTTTTTTAATTTGAATTTCCCGCCGCGTCACTGCTGTGAACGGCGCGGCGGGGGTTTTTTGAATTTCCCGCCGCGCGTCACTGTTATGGACGGCGCGGCGGGCGGTTTTGAATTTCCCGCCGCGCGTCACGGCTATAGACGGCGCGGCGGGCGGTTTTGAATTTCCCGCCGCGCGTCACTGCTATGGACGGCGCGGCGGGGTTTTTGAAATTTCAATCGTGCGCCGCTGTTGCAGCGGCGCGGCTGAGGTCGGGGGAGATCTCCGCTTGGGGGGGCGATGTAGCGGGGGATTGTGCTTACCTCCGTCGGTCCGTGCGAGCGGGGGAAAAAAGGGGGCGGAGTCTCCACCACCGGAACCGGAAGTAAGACGCCGGCCGGCGTTTTTTGAAAATTCTGGCGGCTGCATCGTCGGGACGGCGCCTGCTGTGGGGACGGCGGGGAGGTGCAGGGGGGGCCGTGGGGCGGGGAGTAGGAGGGGGTGGACCCCTGGCCAGACCTGCTGATCCGGATATCCGGGGGAGGATATAAGGAGCCTAGGAAGGAGGTAAAGCGCTTCTGCCCCATTTTTTTACGATGGACACTGCAGAGGCTCCCTCGGTGCAACAGGAGAGCCAGCAGCAGCAGACAGAGCGCTCCTCTTCAATGGCCAGGAGCACCAGCCGCAGAAGTTCCGCAGCTGGGAAAAAGCCCCCTCCCCGTGATCCGGTACCTACTGCTGTACAATCTGGGTAAGAGATCGTCAGATTTAGAATACCCAGTAATACAGTTTTTTCCCCATTTTTGTCTGTTACTAGGGGAAGAAGTGTTCGGTGAAAAGCAAGCACAGGGAATGTGCCTTTTGCGCTTGCCCTCTGCCTGACGCTTGCCCTAAGAGGTTGTGCCAGCCGTGCATGCAACAGACGGTAGGGCATTGTTAAGGGGAAGGACAGGGGCATGGGATAATATAGTAAACCCCCCTATGCCCCTTCCCTTTTTAGATAGCGGAGGAGACTCCAAATTTCACCGAAAGCCTGAAGGAGATAATAAGAGCAGAGTTGAAAGCGTCCTCAAGACACGGAGAATTTTCCAGGCGTAGAAATGTACCAGTGTTGTCTGATTCAGAGTCGCCTGCCGCCCATGATAGGGGTGAAGTCGTGTCAGGACCCTCCTCGCCTTCCTCTTCGGCTTCCTCCTCGTCTTCTACGGAAGACGCTACCCGTTTTTGTTTTCCCTTGGACCAGATGGACAAATTTGTCAAATCCGTTAGGTCCACCATGGGGGTAGAAGAGGCGAAACCAGAACCCTCAGTACAGGATCTGATGTTTGGTGGTCTAGATCCAAAAAAACGGAGATCCTTTCCACTAAATAGTAGCATCCAAGGCCTTATAGACAGAGAGTGGAAGAAGCCTGAAAAAAGAGGCTCCTTACCCCAAGCGTTTAAACGGAGATATCCCTTTGAAGATCCCCTGACGGGTAAATGGGATAAGGCCCCGAAGCTGGATGCAGCAGTGGCGAAGGCTTCTAAAAAATCCTCCATCCCTTTCGATGATATGGGGTCTTTGAAAGATCCACTAGACAGGAAGGCAGATTCCTTCTTGAAAGGTGGCCCGGTCCTGGACGAACTTTAGAAAAGGCGGGGGACGACAAGAAAAAGTTTCCCAGTCTATCAACTCCTTCCTATAAAAGACCTTTCAGCAGAAGGAGGTTCAGCTACCGAAGGTCGTCCAGGGAACGAGCCAAATGGGATGAAAAGAGGCGAAGAGGTACAGGGTTTATGTTTAGAGGTCCACCTAGGGAAACAAAAAAACCCTCGCAATGACTAGCGATGCCGGTAGGAGGCAGATTAAAAGCCTTCTACCCGGCCTGGTCGGAAATCTCAAACAGTAGCTGGATCCTTAACATCATAGCTACAGGGCTGCGGTTAGAATTCTCCTCGGTACCTCGGGATAACTTTAAAATTACCCCACTCAGATCATCCCCATCGGAGCAGGCCGCTCTAGAGTTGGAGGTTCAGGAGCTTTGCGCTAAGAATGTCTTAGTGGAGGTGCCAGAAGCAGAGCGGGGTAAGGGGTTTTACTCCCCTCTGTTTTTGATCCATAAACTGGATGGGTCTTTTAGAACAATTATTAATTTGAAAGCCCTCAATAAATTCCTGATTATTCACCGATTTAAAATGGAAACGGTCAGCTCAGCAATAAAGCTTCGTTTGAAAATTGCTTTATGGTGGTGTTAGATCTGAAAGACGCTTATTACCACATACCGATCCATATGGAGCATCAGCGTTTCCTCAGAGTAGCAATCCAGATGGGGGAAGTACTGCGACATTTTCAATTTAGCGCCCTTCCCTTTGGCTTGGCAGTGGCCCCACGAGTATTCACTAAGGTTATGTCGGAGGTCATGGCCCACTTACGTGAATCAAATATGCTTATAGTCCCCTACCTTGACGACTTTCTTATTATAGGAAAGACGGCAGAGCATTGCCTAGAGCAACTGAAAAGAGCGATTTCTACCTTAGAGCGGCTGGGATGGCTAATAAATACCAAAAAGTCTCGTTTGAATCCGATGAGGGTTCAGCAGTTTCTAGGGCTAATCCTGGATTCACAAAATCAGAACTGTAGTTTACCGTCAGACAAGTTAATTCGTTTACGGTACCAGGTCCTAAACGCTTCCGATAATCCCTCCATGTCGCTTAGGAAGGCTATGTCTCTTTTGGGCTCCCTCTCGTCCTGCATTCCCGCGGTTCGGTGGGCTCAATTTCACACAAGGGCACTGCAAGCTGAGGTCTTGCTGTATCAAAATTTGCTAGGTGGTTACCTGGAAGGCCAGCTATCCTTGTCCAGGCTGCTATAAGATCCTGGATTGTGGAAGAATGAGACAAACCTGTCTAAGGGGGTTCCCTGGGAATATGAGATATCCCGAATAGTCACAACAGATGCTAGCCCCTCTGGGTGGGGGGCTCATATGGGGGACGTTATAGTTCAGGGCTTATGGGAGCAGAATCAAATTCATATGTCTTCTAATATGAAAGAATTAACAGCGGTAGAGCTAGCAATTAAAAAGCTCCTTGTCTATCTACAGGGTCACCACGTTCGAGTGCTCTCCGACAATCGGGTCACAGTCGCTTACATCAACCACCAGGGTGGTACTCGTTCCGGTCCTCTCATGGAAGTGGCAAAGCGCCTACTTCAGATAGCAGAACGACACTTTCTTTCTCTAACGGCTCTACATATAAGGGGAGAAGAAAATACCAAGGCGGACTTCTTAAGCCGCAATCTCCTGAGCCAAGGAGAGTGGTCATTAAAGACTTCCATCTTCGACCTAATTGTGCGGAAATGGGGTCTACCGGAAGTAGATCTCTTTGCTACCAAAAGCAACAGAAAAGTGACACAGTTCTGCTCTCTGAATCCCAAAGAACGCCCTCTGGCAGTGGACGCTCTTCTATTACAGTGGGATTTCAATCTAGCCTACGCCTTCCCTCCCCTGTCCTTACTCCCCCTAGTATTGAGGAAGGTCAGGAAGGACAGGGCAAGGATAATATTAATCGCTCCTTTTTGGCCCAGGAGGGCATGGTTTTCATGTCTCAGAAACATGTCGATAGCCGACCCGTGGGTCCTGCCGGACATTCCCGATCTGCTCTCCCAGGGTCCAGTCTACCATCCTCGAGTAGCGGGCCTCCACCTGACGGCGTGGATTTTGAACGGTCGCTGCTGACAGATAAGGGGTTTTCTGCTAATGTAATTAATACTCTCCTTAAAAGCAGAAAAGAGGTTACAACTAGGATCTACGCTAGGATTTGGAAGAAATTTCTTCAGAGCTCGGCGGTTGTAGCAGGGGACACAACACCGATAACCCAGATTCTAGAATTCCTACAAAAGGGTCTGGACTTAGGTCTCTCCACAAGCACCCTTAAGGTACAAGTTTCAGCTTTGGGGGCACTCTTTAGTTGCAACATCGCAAATAATTACTGGGTCAGTAGATTCATTAAAGCTGCGGGTAGGTCGAGACCCATAGTGAAGGTGAGAATCATGCCATGGGACTTAAATCTTGTTCTCACTGCTTTAACAGAGCCCCCTTTTGAACCTATATCAGCAGCATCAATAAAAACTCTTTCCCTTAAGACCGCTTTCCTGGTAGCATTAACCTCGGCTAGGAGGGTAAGTGACATCCAGGCACTATCTAGACTATCTCCTTACACTCAGGTCCTGAATGACAGGATAATACTTAGGCCGGATCCGGCATACCTACCTAAGGTGTCTTCCGCTTTCCACAGAACACAGGAAATTATTCTCCCTTCATTCATCCCTAATCCATCTAATCAAAAAGAGATGAAACTTCATACTTTAGATGTTAGAAGATGTCTGCTGCAATATTTGGCAGTCACTGATCCCTGGAAAAGGGACAATGCATTGTTTGTCTCTTTTCAAGGAATTAACAAAGGCCGTAGATTAACAAAGAGCTCGTTGGCCAGATGGATTAGGGAAGCAATTTCTCTGGCATACACCTCGAGGGGCAAGCAGCCACCTGAGAGGCTAAGGGCGCATTCCACTCGAGCTGTGGCGACTTCATGGGCAGAAAGGGCAGAAGTCTCGATTGACCAGATATGTAAGGCAGCTACGTGGTCTTCTCCACACACGTTTTACACTCATTATAGATTAGATTTGGGTGCTTCCTCAGACCTTTCTTTCGGACTAAGGGTGCTGCAGGCAGTAGTCCCTCCCTAAATAGTTATTACTCTCTGTAATTCTCTCTGTAGTGCTGTCATGGACGTTCGAATAAAGTCTAAGTTACTTACCGTTAACGGTATTTTTCGAAGTCCATGACAGCACCCTTACATTCCCACCCAGGTTTTATGTGCACTTCTTCCGCTTATGTAGTCCACATGTAATAAACAATTGATTAATGTTACTGTGTGATGCATGAAATTTTTTTGCTGTATACCATTTAACCTTGATGTCCTCTTATGCTCTGTAATCCAACTGATGTGTGGGAGAGGTGCCGCCCTTTTATATCTGTAGGTTTCCTGTTCCTAAGGGGCGGATCCCCTCTCTCTGTAGTGCTGTCATGGACTTCGAAAAATACCGTTAACGGTAAGTAACTTAGACTTTTCATGTGATGGACGCACAGCTGCACGGCTTGTTACAGGACACAGCCCTGATAACTGGAGTGCAGCTGTAACAATCCGTGCACCGGTGTCTTTAGATACGTCCTTTTCATGTGATGGACGCACAGCTGCACGGCTCGTTACAGGACACAGCCCTGATAACTGGAGTGCAGCTGTAACAATCCGTGCACCGGTGTCTTTAGATACGTCCTTTTCATGTGATGGACGCACAGCTGCACGGCTTGTTACAGGACACAGCCCTGATAACTGGAGTGCAACTGTAACGATCCGTGCACCGGTGTCTTTAGATACGTCCTTTTCATGTGATGGACGCACAGCTGCACGGCTCGTTACAGGACACAGCCCTGATAACTGGAGTGCAACTGTAACGATTGTGCATCGGTGTCTTTAGATACGTCCTTTTCATGTGATGGACGCACAGCTGCACGGCTTGTTACAGGACACAGCCCTGATAACTGGAGTGCAACTGTAACGATCCGTGCACCGGTGTCTTTAGATACGTCCTTTTCATGTGATGGACGCACAGCTGCACGGCTCGTTACAGGACACAGCCCTGATAACTGGAGTGCAACTGTAACGATCCGTGCACCGGTGTCTTTAGATACGTCCTTTTCATGTGATGGACGCACAGCTGCACGGCTTGTTACAGGACACAGCCCTGATAACTGGAGTGCAGCTGTAACAATCCGTGCACCGGTGTCTTTAGATACGTCCTTTTCATGTGATGGACGCACAGCTGCACGGCTCGTTACAGGACACAGCCCTGATAACTGGAGTGCAGCTGTAACAATCCGTGCACCGGTGTCTTTAGATACGTCCTTTTCATGTGATGGACGCACAGCTGCATGGCTCGTTACAGGACACAGCCCTGATAACTGGAGTGCAACTGTAACGATCCGTGCACCGGTGTCTTTAGATACGTCCTTTTCATGTGATGGACGCACAGCTGCACGGCTCGTTACAGGACACAGCCCTGATAACTGGAGTGCAGCTGTAACGATCTGTGCACCGGTGTCTTTAGATACGTCCTTTTCATGTGATGGACGCACAGCTGCACGGCTTGTTACAGGACACAGCCCTGATAACTGGAGTGCAGCTGTAACGATCCGTGCACCGGTGTCTTTAGATACGTCCTTTTCATGTGATGGACGCACAGCTGCATGGCTCGTTACAGGACACAGCCCTGATAACTGGAGGGGCAACTGTAACGATCCGTGCACCGGTGTCTTTAGATACGTCCTTTTCATGTGATGGACGCACAGCTGCACGCTTGTTACAGGACACAGCCCTGATAACTGGAGTGCAGCTGTAACAATCCGTGCACCGGTGTCTTTAGATACGTCCTTTTCATGTGATGGACGCACAGCTGCATGGCTCGTTACAGGACACAGCCCTGATAACTGGAGTGCAGCTGTAACAATCTGTGCACCGGTGTCTTTAGATACGTCCTTTTCATGTGATGGACGCACAGCTGCATGGCTCGTTACAGGACACAGCCCTGATAACTGGAGTGCAGCTGTAACAATCCGTGCACCGGTGTCTTTAGATACGTCCTTTTCATGTGATGGACGCACAGCTGCACGGCTTGTTACAGGACACAGCCCTGATAACTGGAGTGCAGCTGTAACGATCCGTGCACCGGTGTCTTTAGATACGTCCTTTTCATGTGATGGACGCACAGCTGCATGGCTCGTTACAGGACACAGCCCTGATAACTGGAGTGCAGCTGTAACAATCTGTGCACCGGTGTCTTTAGATACGTCCTTTTCATGTGATGGACGCACAGCTGCACGGCTTGTTACAGGACACAGCCCTGATAAC